>JAAGEH010001322.1:9365-30023 GCA_011751065.1 Lasiurus cinereus
TATGGGTGCTCCCTTGTAGGTAATAAACTGTTTTTCTCTTGCTGCTTTTAATATTCTCTCTTTCTCTTTTGCTCTTGGCATTTTAATTATGATGTGTCTTGGTGTAGTCCTCTTTGGGTTCCTTTTCTTTGGGGTTCTGTGTGCTTCCTCGACTTGTAATTCTATTTCTTTTACCAGATGTGGGAAGTTTTCAGTCATTATTTCTTTAAACAGGTTTTCAGTATCTTGCTCTCTCTCTTCTTCTGGCACCCCCACAATTCTGATGTTGGTACGCTTGAAGCTGTCCCAGAGGCTCCTTACATTATCTTCACATTTTTGGATTCTTTTCTCTTCTTGCTTTTCCAGTTGAATGTTTTCTGCTTCTTTATATTTCAAATTTTTGACTTGATCCTTGCCTTTCTATAGTCTGCTGTTAGTACTCTGCATAATAGTTTTTATTTCAGTCAGTGTATCACTAAATTTATCCATCTTTTCTAGCATATTCTTGAAAAACCTTATAAGCGTGGTTTTGAACTCTATATCCAGTCGTTTTTTTTCCTCCATTTCTTTTGCTTGTAATCCCTTCCCTTGTCTCAGCATTTTCACTGTGCCGGGGAAACTTCTGTGCTGGATTCAGCCGAAGAAGCCTCTGCTGAGCTTGGGAGGGGTGGAGTCTCAGGGCTTAAGGGACCGCCTTGCCTTCCAGTCGGCCCCACCCTCCACGGCCCCTGAGTCTCACGTGACTGGGTAATGGCTAGAGCGGTCCTTGTGTGCTCGCGCACCCGCAGCGCCTCTAACCGCTGCCTTTCCGGCTCCCCTGCGAACAAGGACCACACGAGTCTAGGACCCCAGGGTTTCGCCCAAAACAGGGGCCCAGTGGACTCAGAAGTGGCGCAGTTGGGAGGGTCTGTCTCCCGCCCACTCGCGAAAGCCAGCGGCACAATCAGCAATCCGTCCTCCGCGTGGTGCCGTGCGTGACCGGACCTCCGATCCTTTGCAACTCCCCTAAATTTCCGTGCACTTCTCCCTTTTCACAGTCCAAACTCCCCCCGTATGAGTCTCGGCTGGATCTGGGGTTTAGTGTCGTAAGATAAGGGGTTCAATGCCGTTGGGAGTCTCCGTTTCCCTCCCGCCAGAGAAAGCCAGCCAGGTACTCCGGCACCCGCTCTCTCAGCGCGCGTCTCCGTACCTCAGCTTTTTGCAGCTCCTCTGGGTCTCCGTGAGCCCCTCTCTTTCCCTCTAGTTGTAGAACTTCCACTCAGCCAGCTTTCCTGTGGTTCTGGATGATGTCCGTTCTGTCTTTTAGTTGTAGTTTTGAAATTGTTGTGCGAGGCAGCAGTGTAGGTGTTTACCTATGCCGCCATCTTGGATTTCTCTATCAGTTCATACATTTTAAATTGTGTGCTATTCTGGGTAACTTGATGAACTCTCCAGAAATCCTGCCTGGGACTTGAATCATTCCCTATAAAGCAATGGTTCTCAACCTTCCTAATGCTGCGACCCTTTTATACAGTTCCTCATGTTGTGGTGACCCCCAACTGTATAAAAGGGTCGCGGCATTAGGAAGGTTGAGAACCACTGCGTAAAGCATCTCATACTGTGTACACCCCCACACATTAGTTTAGTAGCCAGTTTGGTTATCAGATCGACTGTCTCATATTACAGTGCTTATGTTTTAGTAACCCTGATTTTTTTTTCATTTTTAATAAATCTTTATTGTTCAGATTATTACAATTGTTCCTCTCTCCCCCCCACCCCCATAATTCTCTACCCGGTCCCCACCCACCCTGTGCCCTTAACCCCGCCCTCCATAGGTGTACGGTTTTTGTCCAGTCTCTCCCGCACTCCCACACCCTCCCGCCCTCCAAGAATTGTCAGTCCACTTCCTTTCTATGCTCCTCATTCTATTACATTCACCAGTTTATTCTGTTTATCAGATTTTTTATTCACTTGATTTTTAGATTCACTTGTTGATACGTATTTGTTGTTCATAATTTTTATCTTTACCTTTTTCTTCTTCCTCTTCTTAAAGAATACCTTTCAGCCGAGACCGGTTTGGCTCAGTGGATAGAGCGTCGGCCTGTGGACTGAAAGGTCCCAGGTTCAATTCCGGTCAGGGGCATGTACCTTGCTTGCGGGCACATCTCCACTGTGGGGCGTGCAGGAGGCGGCTGATCGATGTCTCTCTCTCACCGATGTTTCTGACTTTCTATCCCTCTCCCTTCCTCTCTGTAGAAATCAATAAAATACATTTAAAAGAAAAAAAGAATACCTTTCAGCATTTCATATAATACTGGTTTGGCAGTGATAAACTCCTTTAGTTTTTTCTTATCTGTGAAGCTCTTTATCTGCCCTTCAATTCTGAATGATAGCTTTGCTGGGTAGAGTATTCCTGGTTGTAGGTTCTTGCTATTCATCACTTTGAATATTTCTTGCCACTGCCAGCTGGCCTGCATCGTTTCTGTTGAGAAATCAGCTGACAATCGTATGGGTGCTCCCTTGTAGGTAATGAACTGTTTTTCTCTTGCTGCTTTTAATATTCTCTCTTTGTCTTTTGCTCTTGGTATTTAATTATGATGTGTCTTGGTGTGGTCCTCTTTGGATTCCTTTTATATGGGGTTCTGTGTGCTTCCTGGACTTGTAAGTCTATTTCTTTCACCAGGTGAGGGAAGTTTTCAGTCATTATTTCTTTAAATAGGTTTTCAGTATCTTGCTCTCTCTCTTCTTTTCGCACCCCCATAATTCTGATGTTGGTACCCTTGAAGTTGTCCCAGAGGCTCCTTACACTATCTTCAAATTTTTGGATTCTTTTTTCTTTTCCAGTTGAGTGTGTTTCATATCTTTGACCTGATTCTTGCTTTCCTCTAGTCCTGTTAGGTCTCTGTATAATATTTTTTATTTCAATCAGTGTATGCTTAATTTCTAGTTGGTCCTTTTTCATCTCCTAAATTTATCCATCTTTTCTAGGAAATTCTTGAAAAATCTTATAACTGTGGTATTGAACTCTATCTCCAGTCGTTTGTTTTCTTCCATTTCTTTCGTTTGTGATCTGTTTCTTTGTCTCTGCATTTTCACTGCTTCCCTGAGTTGATAGAGTGACTTTGTGTGCTAGGTGTTCTATAAGGCCCAGTGGCTCAGCCTCTCAAGTTACCTGAGGTGGACACTCTCGTGCACCCCTTTGTGGTCTGTGTGCACAGTCTTGTTGTAGTTAAGCCTTGATTGTTGTTGGTATCACTGGGAGGAATTGGAGGTCAATTGGATATGAGGATCAGTTGTGTCTACGCTGGGAGAACTTCTGTGCTGGAGACATACCAATGAGACAAGACTTGCTTTAGTGGGGCTTTGGTGCTCACTGAGTGCCCCCTGAGTGTGTTCCTTATTGATCTGAGGAGTTGTAATCTGGATGATCCCACTCTGATCCCTGGGTACACTGGCTCTTGGATCTCCAAGGATGTGCTAATTTAGCCTCTACCTGAGGCCACAAGGAGGAGCTACAGAGAGATCTGCAGACTTCTCTTTTTTGTTTGGGTTTTGGAGATGCCCAGATGAGGCCCAGCTGTGAAACAATGCAAAGCTGCCTTGGGGCCTTGAGTCTTCTTTTGGATGTTCTGGGTCTCACTGACTCAGCTGCAGTTGTTAGGTAACTTTAGAATTCAAAGGACCAGGCCATTCATATGCAAAAGCCTCTGTGCTCACCTTGGATGGGGCGAGATTTCAGGGTGAAGCATACAGCAATGGCTTCTCCTCAGCCCTGCCTTAAGAAGTCCCTGGGTCTCAGTGTCCCGTGGTAATCATAGCAAGCACCTCTGAGAGAAAGCCGCCCTCGAGTGTCACCCACTGCCAAACAGTCCAGTTTCTCCCTGTATGAGTCTGTGTACCCAGAATCTTGCTCGGAACTGGAGTTCAGAGCAGTCAGGAGCTTTTGTCTCCCTTCTGATTGAGAAAGCCAGCCGCATACTCAGTTGCCAGCCCTCCCTGTGCGCATGCCTCCGCACCTTTGTCTCCCGCAGCTCCTCTGAGTCTCAGTGTGCATTTCACTTTCCTTCTAATTGTACAGTTTCCATTCAGCCAGCCTTCCTGTGGTTCTGAATGATGTCTGTTTTGTCCTTTAGTTGTAGTTTTGAAATTATTGTGGTAGGCAGCAGTTTAGGTGTTTACCTATGCCACCATCTTGGTTTCTCTTAGGACCCTGATTTTATTTTATTTATTTATTTTTTAAATAAATCTTTATTATTCAGATTATTACATTTGTTTCTCTTTTTTCCCCTCCATAGCTCCTCTCCACCCGGCTCCCTCCCTTCCCTCTACCCTTACCTTCCTCCCGTTGACCTCATCCATAGGTGTATGATTTTTGTCCAGTCTCTCCCTGTATACACCCCTTACCCCTTTCCCCCTAAGAATTATCAGTCCACTCCCTTCCTGTGCTCCTGATTCTATTATATTCTGTTGATCAAATTTTTAATTCCCTTAATTTTTAGATTCCCTTGTTGATAGATATGTATTTGTTGTTCATAATTTTTTATCTTTTACCTTTTTCTTCTTCCTCTTCTAAAAGAGTACCTTTCAGCATTTCATATAATACTGGTTTGGAGGTGATGAACTCCTTTAGCTTTTTCTTATCTGTGAAGCTCTTTATCTGCCCTTCAATTCTGAATGATAGCTTTGCTGGATAGAGTATTCTTGGTTGTAGGTTCTTGCTATTCATCACATTGAATATTTCTTGCCTCTCCCGTCTGGCTTGCATCATTTCTGTTGAGAAATCAGCTGACAGTTGTATGGGTGTTCCCTTGTAGGTGATTTAACTGTTTTTCTCTTGCTGCTTTTAATATTCTCTCTTTGTCTTTTGCTCTTGGTATTTTAATTATGATGTGTCTTGGTGTAGTCCTCTTTGGGTTCCTTTTATATGGGGTTCTGTGTGCTTCCTGGACTTGTAAGTCTATTTCTTTTATCAGATGTGGGAAGTTTCAGTCATTTCTTTAAATAGGTTTTCAGTATCTTGCTATCTAACTTCTTCTGGCACCCCACAATTCTGATGTTGGTACATTTGAAGCTGTCCCAGAGGCTCCTTACATTATCTTCACATTTTTGGATTCTTTTCTCTTCTTGCTTTTCTAGTTGAGTGTTTTCTAATTCTTTATATTTCAAATTTTTGACTTGATTCTTGCTTTCCTCTAGTCTGCTGTTAGGACTCTGTATAATATTTTTTATTTCAGTCAGTGTATGTTTAATTTCTTTTGGTCCTTTTCCATCTCTAGTTGGTCCTTTTCCATCTCTAGTTGGTTCTTTTTCATCTCCTCTTGGGTCTTGCTAACTTTATTCAACTTTTCTAGGATATTCTTGAAAAACCTTATAACCATGGTTTTGAACTCTATATCCAGTCGTTTGTTTTCCTCCATTTCTTTTGTTTGTGATCTCTTCCTTTGTCTCAGCATTTTCACTATGCCAGGAGAACTTCTGTGTTGGATTCAGCCTTATTATACAAGAGTTGCAAAACTGCAAAAGCCTCTCTATTGAGCTTGGGAGGGGTGGAGTCTCAGGGCTTAAGGGACCGCCTTGCCTTCCAGTCGGCCCCGCCCTCCACGTCCCCTGAGTCTCATGTGACTGGGTAATTGCTGGAGCCGTCCCTGTTCCAGAGCGCTCGCCCGCCCTCCCTCCCCTTCCTCTCCCCCACCTCTCTCTCCCTCTCCCTCCCCCTTCCCCTCTCTCTCTCTCTCTCTCTCTCTCAGTGCCTCTAGACGCTGCCCCTCCGGCTCCCCTGTACTCCAGGACCATATGAGTCTGGGTCCCCAGAGTTTTGTCCGAAACTGGGGTTTAGTGGAGTTAGAAGTGGCACAGTTGTGAGGGTCTGTCTCCCGCCCACTCGTGAAAGCCAGCGGCACAATCAGCAGTCGGACCACCAGACTTCTGATCTCTTTGTGACTCCCCTAAATTTCCGTGCACTTCTTCCTTTTCACAGTCCAAACTTCCCCCGTATGAGTTTCAGCTGGATCTGGGGTTTACTGTCATAGGATAAAGGGTTCAATGCCGTTGAGGGTCTCCGGAGAGTCTCCATCTCCCTCCCGCCTGAGAAAGCCAGCCAGGTAGTCCAGCACCCGCTCTCTGAGCGCGCACACGCGCACGCGCTCCTACACGTTTCCATACCTCAGCTTTTTTGCAGCTCCTCTGGGTCTCCGTGAGCCCCTCTCTTTCCTTCTAGTTGTAGAATTTCCACTCTGCCAGCTTTCCTGTGGTTCTGGATGATGTCCGTTCTGTCTTTTAGTTGTAGTTTTGAAATTGTTGTGCGATGCAGCAGTGTAGGTGTTTACCTATGCCACCATCTTGGATTCTCTAGGACCCTGATTTTAATAATGGTCCCAAAGTGTAAGACTAGTGATGGTGACAAATTAGAAATGCCAAAGAGAAGCCGGAAAGCGCTTCCTTCAAGTAACAGAGGAGGACAAAACAGGTATTTTGATAGAGAGAGCATTCACATAACTTTTCTTTTTTTAATGTATTTATTGATATCAGAGGGGAAGGGAGAAGGAGAGAGAGATAGAAACATCATTGATGAGAGAGAATCATTGATTGGCTGCCTGCTGCACACCCCCAACTGGGGATGGAGTCCGCAACTCAGGCATGTGCCCTTGGCCAGAATCGAACATACGACCCTTCAGTCTGTAGGCCGATGCTTTATCTACTGAGCCAAACCAGCAAGGGCTCACATAACTTTTATTGCAGTATATTGTTATAGGTGTTCTATTTTATTGTTAGTTATTGCTGTTAATCTATTACTGTGCCTGATTTATAACTTAAACTTGATCAGAGTGGTTGGGAGGAATCAGTGGATTATAATAAGTACATAATACGTGCTCAATAGGCCCGACTGGAATGGCTCAGTGGTTGAGTGTGGTCCTGTTAACCAAGAGGTCACAGTTTGATTCCCAGTTGGGCCACATGCCCAGGTTGTGGGCTCAATCCCCAGTAGGGGGTGTGCAGGAAGGAGGCAGTGACCCATGATTCGCTCTCATCATTGATGTTTTTATTTCTCTCCTTTCTTCTCTGAGGTCAATAAAATAAAAAAAATGCTTGATTTTTTTCTGGTATTCTTAGCCTTATTTGCAAATTGAGGAGTTAGGATTATATAATCAGTAAGTTAAATTCTAGCACTAATATCCACCACGCCAGTTCCTTCCATAGTTTTTTATGTTAATAAGCATCTGGGGAAACTGTCCTGCCCTTTCACCGAGTTGTGTTCTCCTTTACGCATGTCAGCAATGTTCTCAACCAGCTGGAATTTCTTCTCTAGGTTGCCAGTGTGGACCCCGGTGATGGCTGGCCCCCCGTCACAGGAGTTATTTCCCCGCTCTCTACCAACACTACAGTTCTCACTGTGTTCCGCACCGAGGAGGCTGCATTTCCAAGTCATTTTCTCCAAACAGCTGTGGCTGAGAACCCCCTGGACACCACATCCCTTTGTTCCGATGTTATGGGTGTCATGTTGAGTCTGACCCCAGATTTACTGGAAGATTCTACTACCTCCAGTAAGTTCCAACCAACAGCTGAAACTCCAGGGCGGTGGCTGCAAGATTCCCTCCCTCACCCCCCAACTCTGCTCTCAGTAGACCCTAGTATCTGTTATAAAACAGGTGAAAGCAAACTAGTACTTCAGGCAATTTAAATTCTCATTATTGATAGAATCCTGAAGCATTCAGAGGAGGGCAAAGGCTCTGTGAAATCGCTTTGAAATTAGAGCATAAGATGAAACCTGGTTTTTAACATAGTTACTCAAAACTGCATGTGAGACTGTCATGATTCTGTCTGCCTTCCAGTTCATGGCATTGCCATTTATGCTAGGTAGATGAAAATGCAATTAACTTGACATTTCTTCCATTTGTTCATTTATTCAATAGATTTAATGAGTGCCTGCTGCATGTCAGGCACTGTTCTACGTATTGGGAATCATACATCGTGAACAGAGTAGACAAAGGTCTCATTCTCACTGAGTTTACCATTCAGTTGGAATACAGGACAATAAGCTAAGGTAGTGGTCAGCAAACCGCAGCTCATGAGCCACATGAAGCTCTTTGGCCCCTTGAGTGTGGCTCTTCCACACTCTACCACAGCCTGGGCGAGTCTATTTTGAAGAAGTGGCATTAGAAGAAGTTTAAGTTTAAAACATTTGGCTCTCAAAATAAATGTCAATCGTTGTACTGTTGATATTTGGCTCTGTTGACTAATGAGTTAGCTGACCACTGAACTAAGGGAATTATATAGGATATTTGAAAGTGATAAATGCTATATAATAAACAGGAAAAAGGGAATGGGGCAGTGAAGGGGCAGGAGGGGTGCCATTTTAAACAGGCTTGGTTGGAAAAGCCATGTTTGAACACAGGCCTGAAGGAAGCTGCAGGGAGCAAACTCTGAGAGGCTCTGGGAGGGGTGCAGCCGCTGAGTTTGAGGAGCAGCCAGGCAGCCTGCTCTTGTGCGGAGCAGCATTTTCCACAGCCACGGCCAGTGGGAGCGGGCCCAGGGGAAGGGAGGTCTTCAGTGCTGCACTTTGTATGTCCTTGGTGAGGTCAGTCCGTGGCAGGCCCAAGAACAGGGATGTCTGCTTTGGTTCTCATGCCTCTTTTCCTTCCATCTCTGCTCCATCCCTGTAGCTCCTCCCTGTCCAGAATGGGCCCAGCAGGAGCTTGGCCGCACCGCGCCCTGGAGAGCTGCTGTTGCCGAGAGCTGGTTTCCCTGCTCCAACCTGAGCGGCGCCAGTTCAAATTTGATGGAGTCATTTTGGTAAACTTTCTTTTCTTTCTCTGGGAATTGATCATTGAAATCAGCTCTCAGTTATCTCATGGGTGGTTTTTTTTTTTTTTTACTTTTTTATAACAGGCCACATTTTATTAGTATAGTTCAATAAAATTAAAAACTAATCATAACTATGTATGGTGCCAGCTGTGTACTAGACTTGTTGGGGCCTCACTTTGTACATCATATAAATGTCTAATTACTATGCTGTACACCTGAAACTAATACAGTGGTACCTCGAGATACGAGTGCCCTAACATACGAGATTTTTGAGATACGAACCGTCGAGCAAGCGATTTTTGCTTTGAAATACGAGCAACATTTGAAATAGGAGTAATCGCGCGGATCGGCCGGCTACACACGACCCACCAGTTTACTGTGACTGGAGCGTCTCATAGTTTCCCACGCCTCAAGGTTACGGAACGAATTAAACTCGTATCTCTAGGTACCACTGTATAAAATACTGAGTGTCAGCTGTAATTGGGGGGGAAAACAATTCTGAAAAGCAAATTTTAAACCGGTAGGATAATATTAAAAACCACTTCTATTGAAATTAAATAAATTTCATAGTTAAAAAAATAAATGAATGAAAACTAATTACAAATGGAGAGTGTTGTTTAATGGGTGTACAGTTTCAGTTTTACAAGATGAAGAGAGTTCTGGAGATGGATGGGGTGATGGTAACATTATGAATATACTTAATACCTATTGCACATGAAAGTATGTTGAGTACAATCAAAATCGCAAAAGAATGGTATAGTATACATATTTTTAAATAATTTACAACATAAAATAGCAGTTTATGCTGGTTTTAATTCATATGTTGTATGTCTCTCTAAATAAAACACAAATATAGGAATAGCTATGGAAGATAAGGGTGGGAAAAGATTTGGGTTTTCTCTGTGTCTATAATGCTAAATTTTATTAAAAACAAAAGATCTGAAGCAATATGGCAAACTATTAAGTGTTTAATCTTGGAGGGAGGTACATACTTACTATTTAATAAGGCTTTCTCAACTTTCCTGTATATTTAAAAGTCTGATGCTCTACCGACTGAGCTATCCGGGTGTTCCTAACTTTCCTGTATGTATATTTATATCTTCAAAGTTTTAAAAAATTAACAGGAGAGAAAAAGGCAAACTCTGCCCACTGGTAAAGGAAAATACCAGCACACTTAGGGAAACTGAGTTTGCTTTAGACCTGCTAGCACAGTGGTTGGCAAACTGCAGCTCTCGAGCCACATATGGCTCTTTGGCCCCTTGAGTTTGGCTCTTCCACAAAATACCACGGCCTGGGCAAGTCTATTTTGAAGAAGTGGCATTAGAAGAAGTTTAAGTTTAAAACATTTGGCTCTCAAAAGAAATTTCAATCGTACTGTTGATATTTGGCTCTGTTGACTAATGAGTTTGCCAACCACTGTGCTAGCAGATTCAACTAATGGTACCATACCTTTTTTAAAAAATTCTTTATTGTTGAAAGTATTACAAATATCCCCCTTTTTCTCCCCATTGACCCTCTCCAGCCTGCCTCTGCTCCCCACCGCAGGCCTTCATCACCCTATTGTCTGTGACCATGGGTTATGCATCTATGCATACAAGGTCTTTGGTTGATTACCTCTCACCCACCCACCCTCCCCTACCTTCCCTTTGAGATTCTGCACTCTGTTCCATGCTTCTATGTCTCTGGATCCACTCCATTCATCAGTTGATTTTGTTAATTAGATTCCACATATGAGTGAGATCATGTGATACTTGTTTTTCTCTGACTTATTTCACTTGGCATATCCATGCTGTCTCAAAGGGTAAGAGATTCTGCTTTTCATTGCTGCATAATATTCCACGATATAAATGTACTGCAGCTTTGTGTGTGTGTGTGTGTGTGTGTGTGTGTGTGTACATACATATATATATATTTTTTTTTTACTGATTTCGGAGAGGGAGAGGGAGAGAGATAGAAAAATCAATGATGACAAAGAATCATTGATTGGCTGCCTCCTGTAGCGATTGAGTCTGCAACCCAGGCATGTGCCCCTGAGCAGAATTAAACCCAGGACCCTACAGTCTGCAGGCCGACACTCTATCCAATGAACCAAAGCAGCTAAGGCCATATTTAATTTTTTGAGGTAACTCCATACTGTTTTCCATAATGACTATACTAGTTTGCATTCCCACCAGCAGTGTTCTAGGGTTCCCTTTTCTCCACATTCTCGCCAGCACTTGTCATTGGTTGATGGTAGACATTCAGACAGTTGTGAGGTGATAACCTCATTATCATTTTAATTTGCGTCTTTGATGATCAGTGATTTGACCAATCTCTTGGTCATCTGTATGTCCACTTTGGAGAAATGTCTATTTAGAGCCTTTGCCCATTTTTTATTGGATTGTTTGTCTTCCTTTTGTTAAGTTATATGAGTTTCTTATATATTTTGGATATTAACCCTTTATCAGATGTATCATTACCAAATATGTTCTCTCATACAGTGGGCTCTCTTTTCATTTTGTTGATGGTTTCTTTTGCTGTGCAGAAGCTTTTGTATTTTGATGTGATTCCATTTGTTTATTTTCTGCTTAGTTGCCTTTGCCCTAGGACAGTGGTTGGCAAACCGTGGCTTGCGAGCCACATGTGGCTCTTTGGCTCCTTGAGTGTGGCTTTTCTACAAAATACCATGGCCTGGGCGAGTCTATTTTGAAGAAGTGGCATTAGAAGAAGTTTAAGTTTAAAAAATTTGGCCCTTAAAAACAGTTTCAATCGTTGTACTGTTGATATTTGACTCTGTTGACTAAAGAGTTTGCCAACCACTGCCCTAGGAGATATATCCGCAAACATATTGCTGTGAGAGATGTCTGAGATTTTGCTGCCTATGGTTTCTTCTAGGATTTTTATGGTTTCCTGACTTACATTCAATTTGTCTTTTCAAGAGACTATCTTGACTCCATCGTATGCTCTTGCCTCCCTTTGTCAAATATTAATTGAGTGTAATGGCTTGGGGTGATTTCTGGGGTCTCTGTTCTGTTCCATTGATCTATATGTCTGTTCTTGTGTTAGTACCAGGCTGTTTTGATTACGATGGCTTTGTAGTATAGCTTGGTAATCTGGTATTGTGATTCCTCCAATTTTGTTCTTGTTTTTTTTTTATTTTTTAAAAATTTATTATCATTTTTTAAATTTAATAAATCTTTATTAAATTTTTACAATTGTTCCTCTTTTTTCCCTCCATAACTCCTTTCCACCGGGCACCCACCCCTCCCTCTGCTCTTACCTCCCCCCCAATTGTCATCATCCATAGATGTATGATTTTTGTCCAGTCTCTCCCTGCATCCCCTCACTCCTTTCCCCACTGAGAATTATCAGTCCACTCCCTTTCTATTCCCCTGATTCTATTATAATCACCATTTTATTCTGTTCATCAGATTTTTTCACTTGATTTTTAGATTCACTTGTTGATAGATATGTATTTGTTGTTCGTAATTTTTATCTTTACCTTTTTTTTCTTCCTTCTTCTTAAAGAGTACCTTTCAGCATTTTGTGTAATACTGGTTTGGTGGTGATGAACTCCTTTAGTTTTTTATTATCTGTGAAGCTCTTTATCTGCCTTTCAATTCTGAATGATAACTTTGCTGAGTAGAGTAATCTTGGTTGTAGATTTTCGCTTTGAATATTTCTTGCCACTCCCGTCTGGCCTGCATAGTTTCTGTTGAGAAATCAGCTGACAGTTGTATGGGTGCTCCCTTGTGGGTGATTTAACTGTTTTTCTCTTGCTGCTTTTAATATTCTCTCTTTGTCTTTTGCTCTTGATATTTTAATTATGGTGTGTCTTGGTGTGGTCCTCTTTGGATTCCTTTTGTTTGGGGTTCCGTGCACTTCCTGGACTTGTAAGTCTATTTCTTTCACCAGGTGGGGGAAGTTTTCGGTCATTATTTCTTCAAATACGTTTTCAATATCTTGCTCTCTCTCTTCTTCTGGCACCCCCTTAATTGGCTTTTCCAACCAATGATAACATGAAGTTATCACAGAGGCTCCTTACACTATCTTTAAATTTTTGGATTCTTTTTCTTTTTTCTTTTCCAGATGAGTGTTTTCTGCTTCTTTGTGTTTCAGATCTTTGACTTGATTCTTGCATTCCTCTAGTCTGCTGTTAGGATTCTGTATAATATTTTTTATTTCAGTCAGTGTATGTTTAATTTCTAGTTGGTCCTTTTTCATCTCCTCTTGGGTCTCACTAAATTTATCCATCTTTTCTAGGAAACTCTTGGAAAATCCTTATAACTGTGGTTTTGAACTCTATCTCCAGTCATTTGTTTTCCTCCATTTCTTTTGTTTTTGATCTGTTCCTTTGTATCCGCATTTTTGCTGCTTCCCTGAGTTGGTAGAGTAGCTTTGTGTGCTAGGTGTCCTATATGGTGTCCAGTAGCTCCACCTCCCCAGTTACCTGATGTGGACTCTTCTTGGTGTACCCCTTTGTGGACTGTGTGTACAGCCTTGTTGTCGTTAAGTCTTTCTTTTTTTTAATATATATTTTATTGATTTTTTACAGAGAGGAAGGGAGAAGGATAGAGAGTTAGAAACATCGATGAGAGAGAAACATCAATCAGCTGCTTCCTGCATGCCCCTCACTGGGTATATGCCTGCAACCAAGGTATGTGTCCTTGACGGAGATCGAACTCAGGACCCTTCAGTCCACAGGCCGACGCTCTATCCACTGAGCCAAAGCGATTTTGGCTGTAGTTAAGTCTTGATTGTTATTGGTATCACTGGGGGGAATTGGCCTTCTAGCCAATTAGTTGTGAGGATCAACTGTGTCTACACCAGGAGAACTTCTGTGCTGGAGTCAGCCTTATGATACAAGACTTGCAAAATTGCAAAAGCCTCTGTGTTCAGCTTGCATGGTGCAGAGTCTCAGGGCTGAGCAGAAAGCCTTGGCTTCCCGTCAGCCCTGCCTTATGAGGCCCTTGAGTCTCAGTGTCCCACGGTAATCGCTGTAGCCCTCTCTGCACATATGTGCGCATGCCTCCACCCCTCTGCCTTTCTCGGCTCCCCATGCAGGAATTTCTGTGTGCTCCGGAGACCCATATGAGTCTGGGTCCCCAAGGTCTCACTTTGAACAGGTTCAGTGCAGTCGGAACTGGATTTCAGTGCAGTTGGGAGATTCTGACTTCCTCCTCAGCTCTTTGCAGCTCCTGTGAGTCTCCGTGAGCCCCTCTCTTTCCTTCTAGTTGTAGAATTTTCACTCAGCTGGCTTTCCTTTGCTTCTGGATGATGTTCGTTCTGTCTTTTAGTTGTAGTTTTGAAATCGTTGTGTGAGGCAGCAGTTTAGGTGTTCACCTATATCGCCATCTTGGTTTGCTCCAATTTTGTTCTTTCTCAAGATTACTACGGCTATTCAGGGTCTTTTTTGGTTCCATATAAATTATTTTAAAGTATTTGTTCCAGATCTGTGAAATATGCTGTTGGTGTGTTGTTGTTTGTTTGTTTGTTTTTTTGTTTTTTAATTAAATCTTTATTATTCAGATTATTACATTTGTTTTTCTTTTTTCCCCTCCATAGCTCTCCTCTATCCGGCTCCCACCCCTTCCTCTACCCTTACCTCCCTCCCGTTGACCTCATCCATAGGTGTATGATTTTTGTCCAGTCTCTCCCTGTACACCCCTCACACCTTTCCCCCTGAGAATTATCAGTCCACTCCCTTTCTGTGCTCCTGATTCTATTCTATTCACCAGTTTATTCTGTTGATCAAATTTTTAATTCCCTTAATTTTTAGATTCACTTGTTGATAGATACGTATTTGTTCATAATTTTTTATCTTTTGCCTTTTTCTTCCTCTTCTAAAAGAGTACCTTTCAGCATTTCATATAATACTGGTTTGGAGTTGATGAACTCCTTCAGCTTTTTCTTATTTGTGAAGCTCTTTATCTGCCCTTCAATTCTGAATGATAGCTTTGCTGGATAGAGTATTCTTGGTTGTAGGTTCTTGCTATTCATCACGTTGAATATTTTTTGCCACTCCCGTCTGGCCTGCATAGTTTCTGTTGAGAAATCAGCTGACAGTCGTATGGGTGCTCCCTTGTAGGTAATGAACTGTTTTTCTCTTGCTGCTTTTAATATTCTCTCTTTGTCTTTTGCTCTTGGTATTTTAATTATGATGTGTCTTGGTATAGTCCTTTTTGGATTCCTTTTTATATGGGGTTCTGTGTGCTTCCTGGACTTGTAAGTCTATTTCTTTTACCAGATGTGGGAAGTTTTCAGTCATTATTTCTTTAAGTAGGTTTTCAGTATCTTGCTCTCTCACTTCTGGCACCCCCACAATTCTGATGTTGGTACGCTTGAAGCTGTCCCAGAGGCTCCTTACATTATCTTCACATTTTTGGATTCTTTTCTCTTCTTGCTTTTCTAGTTGAGTGTTTTCTGATTCTTTATATTTCAAATTTTTGACTTGATTCTTGCCTTCCTCTAGTCTGCTGTTAGGTATCTGTATAATATTTTTTAATTCAGTCAGTGTATGTTTAATTTTTAGTTGGTTCTTTTGCATCTCTAGTTGGTTCTTTTTCATCTCCTCTTGGGTCTCGCTAACTTTATCCAACTTCTAAGATATTCTTGAAAAACCTTATAAGTGTGGCTTTGAACTCTATATCCAGTTGTTTGTTTTCCTCCATTTCTTTTGTTTGTGATCCCTTCCCTTGTCTCGGCATTTTCACTATGCTGGGAGAACTTCTGTATTGGATTCAGCCTTATGATACCAAACTTGAAAAACTGCAGAAGCCTCTCTGTTGAGCTTGGGATGGGTAGAGTCTCAGGGCTTAAGGGACCGCCTTGCCTTCCAGTCGGCCCCGCCCTCCACGGCCCCTGAGTCTCACGTGACTGGGTAATCGCTAGAGTGGTACCTGTGCGTGTGCTTGCTATCTCGCAGTGCCTCTAGACTGCTGCCCTTCTGGCTCCTATGCACTCTGGGACCACATGAGTCTGGGTCCCTAGGGTTTTGCCCGAAACTGGGGTTTAGTGGAGTTAGAAGTGACGCAGTTGGGAGGGTCTGTCTCCCGCCCACTCGTGAAAGCCAGTGGCACAATCAGCAGTTGGTCCTCTGCGCGCAGTGCTGTGCGGGCTACCAGACTTCTGATCTTTTGTGACTCCCTTAAATTTCTGTGCACTTCTCCCTTTTCACAGTCCAAACTTTCCCCGTATGAGTTTCGGCTGGACCTGGGGTTTAGCGTCGTAGGATAAGGGGTTCAATGCCATTGAGGGTTTCCGGAGAGTCTCTGTCTCCCTCCCGCCAGAGAAAGCTAGCCAGGTACTCCGGCACCCGCTCTCCACGCACGCATGCACGTTTCCATACCTCAGCTTTTTTGCAGCTCCTCTGGGTCTTTGTGAGCCCCTCTCTTTCCTTCTAGTTGCCGCCATCTTGGATTCTCTGCTGTTGGTGTTTTAATAGGGATTGCATTGAATCTGTAGATTGCCTTGGGTACTTTGGACATTTAATGATGTTGATTCTACCAATCCATGAACATAATATATTCTTCCACTTGTTTATATCTTCCTTTATCTCTTTTTTCAATGTTCTGTGATTTTCCAAATACAGGTCATTTACCTCCTTGGTTAAGTTTATTCCTAAATATCTTAATTTTTTTGTTGCAATTATATTGTTTGATTCATTTCTCTTCCTGAGAATTCATTATTGGAGTATAAAAAGCCATAGGTTTTTGTGTGTTAGTATCTTGCTCCATTGCCAAATTCATTTATTAAGTCTAGTAGTTTTTTGGTGGAGTTTTTAGGGTTTTTTATGTAAGATATCATGTCATCTGTGAAAAATGATAGTGTTTTTTTAAAAAATATATTTTATTGATTTTTTTACAGAGAGAAAAGGAGAGAGAGAGTTAGAAACATTGATGAGAGAGAGAGAGAGACATCGATCAGCTGCCTCCTGCACACCCCTCAATGGGGATGTGCCTGCAACCAAGGTACATGCCCTTGACTGGAATCGAACCCAGGACCCTTCAGTTCGCAGGCCGACGCTCTATCCATTGAGCCAAACCAGTTTTGGCAATAATGACAGTTTTACTTCCTTTGTTTTCAGTTTGGATGTCTTTATTTCTTCTTGTCTGATCCGCTATGGCTAGGACTTTCAATATTACGTTGAAGAAGGGTGGTGAAAGCAGACATTCCTGTCTTGTTCCTGTTCTTGGGGGAAATGGTTTTAATTTTTGCTAATAGTATCATAACTTTCTCCTATTTTTAAATCAGATTATATCATGTAATGGAAGCTAATGAAATACAAGTAATACTTTTTGAATGTTGTCCCATTTTTGTGATTTCCTTAGTGACTGGTATTTAGCTCTAGATGAACAAGTGTTCTGTAACTAATCATCCCTTTCCCCCATTTCTCCTCATTCCATCATCTTGCACTTGAATGTATGGACACTGAACAAAATAATAACCAGGAAAGCACGGAAGTGAAGTAGTTGCCATAATCAAATATGTACCCTGGGACGTGAAGATCTTGTTAATAAAAGTCAACTGTGTGTAATGGTTAATGGTTCTGTGAACAGGTAGCTTTTGCCTCTTGAGTTTGTTAAAAGCATAAATGAGAAAAAAGACCATCTCTCTTCTGAGAAAGTTTGCTTTGGAATGCATCTTGTGGGGACATCTTTGATTAGCTTATAAAAAGAGGCATTTGGTTGTTGTCGTTTTGCCTTTAAAGCATTTTGGGAATTAGAGTTTCAGCTTTACACCAGCCTTCTTGACTTGTTCACAGGCTACTGCAGGCTGCCTCGCCCAATAAGGAAGAGTCTTTCAAGACTGAGAGTGAGTTAACACAGCGCCTGTCCGAGCTCTACCTGAGAAAGTCTCGTGAAGAACCCGCCGTGTCTAACCAGGAAAACAGCAAAAAGAAACGTATGCTCATACCAAGGAGGTTTCTTGAATATTTTTTGAGACTATCTTTTAAAGAGTTAATACTCCCTAAAATGAGGTTGAAATAGTAACTGAATAAACAAGGACAAGTTCTTCTATTTCAAATTTCAAAATAATTACATCAGTACAAAAGTGATTAAATTATTAGCCACAACACTGGCCCATGTGGCTCATTGGTTAGTGTTGGCCTGCACACTGAAGGGTTTCAGGTTTGATTCTAGTGGGGCATGTAAACTGGTTTGTAGGTTCATTCCCTGGCCCTGGTTGAGGGGTGTGTGCTGGAGGCAACCAACCAATCTTTCTCACATCGATGTTTCTCTTTCTCTCTGTCCTCCCCGCCCCGCCCCTTGCACTCTAAAAATCCGTGGAAAAATTATACTTAAGTGAGGATTTAACAAAATAATAAAAAATGAGCTATAATTTTAATATAATGAATAAACCGCTTTCATTTTTCGTTATAACAAATTTAAATACAACTTTGCGTGTTGCTTACAGAATTATTTGTTCATCTGCTGCCTTGCCTTTTTAGTTACTATTCCACCTCACTACTTAAGGAAATTTATAGAATTCTTTTGTTGTTGAATATTTCAATTGATATTGTTATCATTGTAAATGATACTATAGTGTACATCATGCATACGATTTGATTTGTTCTTTAGGGATTTCCTTGGCATAAGTTTCCAGGAAAAGTTTTTACATCATAAAATGGGCAAAGTAGCTCTTAGTGCAGAATTAAAGCAGTGGAGTTTTTGGTTTTTTGGTAACTGAAGTAGTTCTTGGTCCACGGGGGTAAAATTTCTTTTACTTTCCCTCTCACGGTGACTGGTAGGAGGTGTCCCTCGCACGCCAGTGCGGCAGAAAATGAAGACCATGTGCCGCTCCTTAAAGATGTTGAATGTTGCGAGGCTGAACGTCAAGGCTCAGAAACTGCATCCAGATGGCAGTCCAGAGGCCGCTGGGGACAGGGGGATCCAGCAGACAGCAGGCGGGAGAACGGCGGGTAGATTGGAGCCCAGAGGAAGGACACGAAGAAGCTCCAAACCTAAAGGTACTCCTCACTTCACAGCATTCAGTGTCTGAGGACAGGTGTACCCTTTCCTACCCTCATATTTTTATATGTTTCAGTCGTATACGTCAGGCAAGAACACCCTTTACCTACTCTGCCATCTTTACTGGAAGTCCTCAGTTTAACTTTTTTTTTTCTTACAGATTTTAAAACTGAAGAGGAGCTACAATCTTACATACATGAAAATTACCAAAAGACTATGGCCACAGGAGAAACCATGTTGTATTCATGTGCTCAGAACATGATCTCAACCATTAAAGCATTTCTCAAGTCCAAAGGCTCCAAGGACTTAGAGGTAAGTGTCCCAATAAATTTCATTGTTGCTTATTGGCAGGTTTGGTTCACATGTTTATGCAGGGCATGATTCACACATGATGAGGGGGCCAAGGAGATGAGTGATGAGCACAGTTCCAGGTCTTGGAAGTTTTGGACATGGTGACCTAACAAGGCAGAAATGAAGGGCATAGGTCAGTCCAGCAATGCCACGTACTCTCCTGTGTCCTTATCTGAGCTGCCTGTGAGCCGCAAAATTAAGCCAGTGATCATCAGTCCTGCTAGGACTGTACAGTCAACGTTTTTTTTGTAAATCCTCACCTGAGGACTTTTTTTTTTTTTAATATATTTTATTGATTTTTCACAGAGAGGAAGGGAGAGGGATAGAGAGTTAGAAACATCGATGAGAGAGAGACATCAATCAGCTGACTCTTACACGCCCCCTACTGGAGGTGTGCCCGCAACCAAGGTACATGCCCTTGACCGGAATCGAACCTGGGACCTTTCAGTCCACAGGCCGACGCTCTATCCATTGATGAGCCAAACCGGTTTTGGCTGAGGACATTTTTTTCAATGGTTTTCAGAGAGAGGGAGAGAGAGACATCCAAATTGGTGTGAGACAGACATTGACTGGTTGCCTTCCACACACACTCTAACTGGGGAGCAAACCTGCAACCCAGGTACATGCCCTTGCCTGGGAATTGAACCCAGGATACTTTGGTGTGTGGGCCAACGCTCTAACCATAGATCAGTACTATCTGGGGCACATGGGAACATTTTTTAGTACCTGATGCCTGCTTTCCTCCAGACAGTGAAGCAGATGTCTGCATGTTGGGACCTGGGTACCTATATACTAAAAGCTTCTTAAGTGACCTTATGCACAGGGATGTTATAAACCACTGTTTTAGACCAGTTATTGCTTTTCTATTCATGGTTGGTAAAGCCAGGCTCCTCTAAGCGAACAGAAGTTGTTTATAGTATGTAGACATCTCAGTCACTCCTATATGGAATCTTCCTTTTAAGAGAGATCAAGCCCTGGCCAGTGTGGTTCAGTGGGCAGAGCATTGGCCTGTGCACCGAAGGGTCATGGGTTCAATTCCTAGTCAAGGGCTCATAACTGAGTAGCTTGTTTGCTTCCCATTCCTGGTTTGGCCTGGACCAGAAGCAGGTAGTCAATGTGTTTCTCTTTCTCTTCCTCCGACCCTTTCTTGTGGGAACCTCTTTCCACGTCCCGCGTGGTTCAGGGTTCTCGGGTCAGGGTTCGGGTTCTGAAGGAGGCCGCACGCAAACGAAATGAGAGACTAGAAAGCATAAATTTGGCGATATTGGGGGGCCAGGCGGGAGCCTTCCTCTAGTGGAAAGGACTGCCATTTGCTCTGGCCTTTTTCTCCCTTTTATTAAGGCTTTGGGACACACCCCTAGCCTTTAGGCAGGAGGTAACAGAAATTAACATGATACAAACAGATAGTTTCAACTAAACAATGAGTAATCAGCTCTGACCTTTCAGAGCAATTAAGGTTGGCCAGCCTTCTGGCTTCCCATTTACATCCATTTAGTGAGAACAATATTTGGTTTCCGACACTTTCTCTCTCTCTGAAAAGCAATGGAAAAAATATCAGCAGATGGAGACTAAAAAACAACAAAAACGGTCAAATTTG
>JAAGEH010001323.1:0-18949 GCA_011751065.1 Lasiurus cinereus
TTGACTGGGAAGATTACTGGACCACACACATTCCAGCGTCCCATGTTCTTTTATATTCACAGCAGACACTACTCTATCTCCAAGCCTCTCTGTGATTTGCATTGCCCAGGTGAGTGCTCCATCAGGTGGGGTTGATTGGAAAAACGCTGACATTAACATCCATGGTGATTCTGTGGTTTCCATTCCTCCTGTGCAGGAACCAGCTCTAAATGTGGTCCCTTCATGTTTTCTGCATCACCGCTGCAGAGATCAATGAGCCTATTCTGCCTCCTGGTTCCAGTGTTACCTGGTGACCAGGCACATTCAGTAGATCATTAGAGATCAGAGGTCCGGAAGTGATGCTCAACACAGGCACCTTCCTCTATTACTTGTCAGTTGAGATTTCCCATAGGCAAGTGGGTGACCTTTTTTCTTCAGGGATAAGAACCCAAAGGACTCCCAGTCCTCTCCATGGGTATCCAGTTTCTGATTTGCAAAGGGGACTCAAGAACCCAGCAACCTTTCCTTTCAGCTCTCTCGATGTACCACCCATTCATATCCAGGAAACCAGGATCCTCCCAGTCCCTCTCACAAACCTAGAATCCTTCCATAACAGCACTTCCACATTCTATAAGTCATTTCTGACATCAGAGTCGTGCCCAAGTCTCCACCTTCCCCTATCCTAGGGTTCTATGACCTAAATCTTCATTTCATCCACCCGTGGTGCCTGAGATGAGATCCCCAGGGGTCACCAGAGGCTGAAAGACTAGGACAGATGGGGATCAGCCTACAGGTCAAGGAAGAACATATTATCCTTCCCATCACCCCTCGGGATATTGCCTCTGCAGCTATCTGTTGCCGGGGTGCACAGCTATACATACTCACAGGAAAACATACAGAAAACAGAAGCAGGGACACACTCATGTACTGAGCACTCACAGCCTATGTTGGACACTTAGGTCCAGAACTTATGGACAGGCTCACTGGGAACCACACTGTAGACACCAGTAACACCTTGATGGAAACATACACACAGCCACACACAGATGAGAAAACACAGGGTCTCCCAGCATGTACCACAGGGCATATCCACACACAATCGACACACACATATACACTACCCTAGAAGACTTATACAGACACAGAACAAAGACACAAAGAGGACACAAAGACACAGAAACAATTAGGAAGACTCAAAGGGGAAGTAAATTCACATACAACCAACATACAATATGCAAAACAAACACTCCCCCAAATGCTGAGTGATACTAATTCACTGTCTTGAAGGAATTAATGATAATTTAGGTGCAGCCCTGGCAATATGGCTCAGAAACTTGGGAGCTTCTTTTCATACATCCACTGAAATAAACAAGCAGGTTTGATTCCTGGTGAAGGCACATGCCTAGGTTGGGGATTCCATCCCTGGATGAGTCATTTATGGGAGGCAACCAATCCTTGTTTCCTCTCACATCCATGTTCCTTTTGATCTGTTGCTCCTTTTCTCTCTCAAATCAATGAACCTATCCTCTGATGAGAATTTAAAGATAAAAAAAAAACACAATTTAAGGTTTTGAATTTTCAAAAACAGTGTGAATTCTAGAGCCATCTCTGTAGAACAGTTATCAGAATACTCTGAACACAGAAGTCTGTCTTCTTTCCCATAATTGACTAAAAGAATCAGTAGCACGGATCTTAGTAAACACCCCACTCTTCATGTCATAGTCATGATCCCCACCTTACATTTATTTAAGCACTAAAATTCAATGATTTCTGAATAAAGTCTTCTGTTTCTTTTTTGAACCTAAGTTAGTCTTTGAAGATAAACATACCTTTCCCAGAGCAGCTGTTGTTGAGGGATTTCATCAGAGCTTGGGACACTGGAGTGGGTACACTCATGGGTTAACTAGAAACTGTGCTTTTCCTAGAGAAACCACATTTCTAATGTCTAAAAGCATGGCCAGCCACCTACCATTTCTTCCTAAAGCAGACACTACCTCCAAGTCCACATAGAGACTGATACAGGATTTGTAAGGATGATTTTTGGAGACAGATGTAGTGCAAACATCTAAGGCTCTTCATTATCCTATTTAACAAGAGTAATATGCAAATTGACCATCACTCCAAGTCACAAGATGGCTGCCCCATATGGTTAAAGATGGTTGCCAAAAGATGACCTGCAGGGGAGGGCAGTTGTGGGAAGTTAGGGGTGACCACATCAGCAGTTGGGAGAGACCAGGCCAGCAATGGAGGGCAGTTGTTGGGGGGACCCGGGCCTGTAGGGGAGGGCAGTTTTGGGAAATCTGTCAAACAGGGAGGACAGTTACGGGTGACTGGGCCAGCAGAGAAGAAAAGTTGGGACAGACCAGGGCAGCAGGGGAGAGCAGTTAGGGGGACAAAGACTGCTAGGGAGGATAGTAGGGGATAACCAGGTCTTCAGGGTAGGGTAGTTGGGCAGGACAGGCCTACAAGGGAGGACAGTTAAGGGTGACCGGGCCTGCACGAGGGCAGTTATGGGTGACTGAGCTAGCAGGGGAGGGCAGTTGTTGGCAATCAGGCCTGCAGGGTAGGGCAGTTATGGGTGATCAGGCTGGCAGGCAGAATGGGTTAGGGGCAATCAGGCAGAGGGGGGTGAGCGGTTGGGAGACAGCAGTGCTGGATTGGGAACAGAATCCCAGATTGAAAAGGGTGCAGGATGGGCTGAGGGACACAGACCTCCCCCTCCCCGCCCGCCCCCCCCCCCCTGCCAGGTATACCACCAGGCCTCCAGTCTCAAATATTTCATCTAATGCATGTTCTATCCTGTTATTGCCACTTTTGGCAATGTTTTTTAAAATATATTTCAGACAGGAAGGTAGAGGGAGAGAGAAAAATCACTGATGACTGCCTGCTACATGCTCCCAACTGGGGATTGAGCCACAATCAGGGCATGTGCTCTTGAGTGGAATCAAACCTGAGACCCTTCAGTGTCCAGGCTGATGGCTGTCTACACTAAGCCATACCAGCTACTGCTGGCAGATATTTGAAGTTCTATGGAAGTTTACCATCATTAATGGCCTCTTGTAAATGTATGTATTTGTCATTTTCTTGGTGGTGATTATCTTACAGATACTCTTTTAATCATAAAGAAGCAGAAATATTTAAGCCACTGGGATCTTTATTTGCATTTAGTACTGTCAATTTCCTGCTGGGCAGTGATATTGCTGAAGGTTCCCCACATAAGATCTTGCAAAGGCAGCCTGGGGTTTAAGATAAACTGGGAGGCCTCCTGAGAGGAAGGGCAAGTCCATTCACAGAGCTTACAGCTCAGCCATGACCCCCTTTCTGATCCAAGTTATCCAAAGCAGCCAAGGTGGCCTCCCAAATGAGCAGTGATGCTCCCCACAGCCTTCCATATGGAGTCTGTCACCCCTTCCCAGACTCCACAGGGAGACCCCACTGCTACCCTTGCCTCACTTTCCCTGAGATCCTGTCAAAGCTACCCTGCCCCCTTATTTGTGGGCTGTACTCCACTAGAACTATCCAGACTGAGTCAAGTTCTCATTACTGGAACTTCCCCGCAGCCCTCCCTCTCAATGAAACTGACCCATATGCTGATAGGAAACACCTGCACCAATCCAAGGCCCCTATCAACCACACACACCAGCATCACACTGTCCCCCAGAACCCAGGGTCTCTCATCTCACTACAGTGAAGGAGTCTGCTCTGTGCAAACCATGATTAGGTGATTAGCGTGCACTTACCAGAATGCATCCTGCAATGTGTTATTATGCTAAGACCAACCCTCTCCTGCTGGGAAGGCTTGTATTGCAGAATGTTCTCACCAGTGAAAATAAACAGCACCAATTTCCTGGAAAACTCATAAAACCTGCAGGATGGCAGGTAAGTGAGGGTGGGGAGGATGTGTGCTTTACCTTTAATAAAATCCAAGTAGAAAATTACCCACAAGATAAAATTTAAAAAGACTCAAAATACATCAATGGGACTCAGGGGTGTATGTGGTCTGCCTAGAGGCAGACTTTTCTTAAGGGGAACTGATTCGGGGCTCAAAGCTTCAGGGACCTTCTGCCAGAGAAAGTAGATTCAGTTGCAGCAAGCCAGGGGCTTGGGAATGGGGAGAGCAGACTAGAGAGACCTCTGGATGGAACAAAAGAGCTGTGGCCAACTCATCTCAGGTGGACACAGAAACCTAATCTCTCCCACAGAACTGCTTTGAGCTCCTCTCTGCCAGCTCCTGGGCAGGACACAGCGTGCTCAGCTGCAGGGGGAACATCCAGGGAAAAGGAAGAAGAGAGTGAACAAAAGTGGGCAGTGCTGGCAGAGCCTTATCTCAGCGAAGAGTGGATTTTTTTTGGTTTTGTTTTGTTTTTTGTTTAGAGAGAGAGGGCGAGAGGGAAATGAGAAAGAGAAACACAATGACTGGATGCCTCCCACAGGTGCCAAAATGGTGGGTTGGGGATCAAACTTGCATAATACAACCACAAATTCATGTGGTCTTTATTTCAAGGCCTTGGGCAATATTGCAAAGAATACTGGACAAAGACGTATTTTCTGCCATCAAGCTATTCTTTCTAAAACACAAAAAGTTTGAGATCCCCAAAATATCAGTTAACTCTCCATGCTGACACATCACAACTATGCTTTCAAGTCAATCCAGACAGTGACTAGAACCAACAGAACTGAAGGTACAAAAGCAAAACCACGATTACAAAAACATCAAAGAGCAGTGTACAGTGATCAGTTTCTACACCACTTCATCACAACTGAAGGTGAGAGCCACAATGTCCCTAAAAAGTAGCACTTCTTAGCTGAGCATGGGGGCTTTGGACAAATCCTGAGTCAGGTGCATTTCCTAGTCAGAGAGAAGAGAATGAAGATCCGGGCAAGAGCTCAGAGTATTCATAATTCACTTAAACATAAGGGAGAACACAGAATGCCTTTTACCTCAGCACGCAGGGGTGGTGACTTATACACACTCTTCAGGTGAGCCAGGTGTTAGAGGAGGTCACCTCATCCACAAATACTCACAGTGACATCAATGAGGTAGGAGTCCTCAGCAAGTTAGCAAGTGCAATGCAGCTCCTTCAAGCCTCACTTGTACTGTACCTCAAGCATATGAGGAATTGCATACAGCGTATGTTCATATAAAAGGGGTTTATATTCAGGTAAATGGATTTAAGTCTCCTCCAGTGTTGTAGGGTGAGAAAGATAAAACATCCCCTGAACAGTTAAAGCTTTTCTCCAATATGAATTCTTAGATGTGTAACAAGGCTAATTTTTCTAAAACATTTCCCACATTCACTACACTCATAAGGTTTTTCACCAGTGTGAACTGTGTGGTGTAGAATAAGTGAATTCCTTTGGACATATGACTTTTCACACTCACTACACTCATACAGCTTTTGTCCTTTATGAACTCTGTATGTTGAATGAGGGTAGACTTTCGTCTAAAGAACTTACCACAATCACTACATTGAAAAGGTTTTTCTCCAGTGTGAATTCTCTTGTGTTTAGAGAGGTAACAACCTCTCCAGAAGGACTTCCCACAATCAGCACACTTATAGGGTTATTCTCCAGTGCGAACTCTTTTGAGTTTAAGGAGCTCATTATTTCTCCTAAAAGATTTCCCACAATCAGAACACACACAGGGTTTTTCTCTGGTGTGAAACTATTGTGTTTAATGAGATCAGAGCTTTGCCTGAGGGACTTTCCACAATCACTACATTCATTTGGCTTTTCCCCAGTGTGAACTCTATGGTGTGAAATGAGGTCGGACCTTTCTCCAAAGAACTTCCCAAAATCACTGCACTCATTGGGCTTTTCCCTAGTGTGAATTCTTCCATGTCGACTGTGGTTAAATATTCGTTTAAAAACTTGTCCATATTTGCTACACTCATATTTCACTTCTCCAGAGAAGTCACCCTGATGCTGAACAACTTTGTCATTGAGCCTGCCAAATTTATCACAGTTACAAGTCTGGTGAAGACTTTTCCCTCCAAAATATTCCTGTGAAATCTCAATGTCACTGTGTGGGTCCTCAGTTTTGAGAGGGACTTGTGGCTGGAGAAGGTCTGATAAGGCTGGGAAGTCTTCCCTAACCTTCCTATTGGTTGAAATCAGCCCAATGAAGTAGAAGCTGAACTTGTTCACAAATGAGGCCGTGTCCACAGCTTCGTTCCAGGGTTTCTCTCCACTGGTGTCCCTCTCTTGCTGGTGAGGGTTTGCACTGAAACAAAAGTCTCTTACATATGGGTCACTGAAGGTTTTCTGCTCAAAGTCTGCTGCCTGTGACTCACTCAGGTGTAGAAAATCTTTGAACATTGAAACACACTGCTTACACAGATGGACGGTACTCTGGGATACTGGAGCTGTCTTAGAAACCCTGACCTGTGACTTTCCTTGAATAGATATGGTCTTCCTCATCATCCATTTTATGCAAACAACCTGAAAAGAAAAAAATGAGGAGAAACTAAATGTTATGGTGCTGACAGGGCAAGTCCTATTGCTAAAGTGTTTTGCAGATAATACATGGGTTATCTGCAAATGTCTGAAAATAAGAGGCAGCAAAGATTAATAAGAGGTTGTTGTGATGGTCTGGGCCTTTGAAATTAACAAAATAGGAAGAACTCACCAGATACATGACACATACATGGCAAGGACCACATGAAAGAGAAAATGCATTTCCAGTTCAATCATCTGCTAAGATTGATCAGTAGGGCTTGGTCTGCTGATGACAGGGGCAAGCTGTGCAGAAGGCTGGTTATGTCTTATTCCAAGTAAAATTCAATATATGATTAGCAGGCATTTGAACCTCATAACACATGAGCAGGTCCATGTAGGCGAATATGCAGAGGGAGCAGTTCAAAGGAACGGGTGATGCAAAAAGTGACAAAGGTAAAGGTAGCCAAATGCCAGAAAGTCACAGATAAAATGAAAATCATCAAAGTGTCAAGTATGGGAAAAAAGATAGAAATGGGGGGTAGCCAGTGGGACCTATCCCTAAATCATGATGGAAATTAGATGGTTCCTGGTACCATCTGACCACCACCATAATGACATACCTTCCTCTAGTTGTCACTGAGCATGACCATATCTCCTCTGACATCATCTTATATATTCACCCTGTGAGGAAACCAGGTTTCTCCCTAATCTACTCTACCAATGTATTAACCAAAATATTCCAAGTATTAATGAAACACAACGGAGGGGAGTAGCCAGCTCTGGCCCAGAGCATTTTGGCCCACAATAGTCCTCAGCTAAAGTAATATTACAAACAACAACTGAAGAAGGGTCTTGAAAGAATAGCCCATGGATCATGGAAGTGAAGAACATAATCTGGCACAGGGTGTCATAAAGCACCTTTCCCTAGAGCAGTGGTTCTCAACCTGTGGGTCGCGACCCCTTTGGGGGTCGAATGACCCTTTCACAGGGGTCGCACAAGACCATCAGAAAACACATATTTCCCATGGTCTTGGGAACCAACAGACCGCTCCTCGGTGTAGCAAAGTGTAGCAATGTAGTTTACTGTTGTTATATGAAGACTGTTACCTATGCTACACCATGATTCAAGACAAAAAAATTTATAAATAAATATTTCACAATATATAATTATATATTGTTTTTGTGATTAATCACTATCCTTTATTATGTTCAATTTGTAACAACGAAAATACATCCTGCATATCAGATATTTACATTACAGTTCATAACAGTAGCAAAATTAGTTATGAAGTAGCAACGGAAATAATTTTATGGTTGGGGGTCACCACCACATGAGGAGCTGTCTTAAAAGGTTGCGGCATTAGGAAGGTTGAGAACCACTGCCCTAGAGGAAGGGTGAAGAAGTGAATAAATGTGAGTATTGTCACCCTCCCAAGGAGAGGAAGAGGAAGATGGGACCCATTTAGCGGCCTGTAAAACTCCTGCTTCTTAGACACTTTCGGCACTTTAAGGCAATGGATTTCAGAAATGTTCTTGGAGTCCAATGGACAGGGATCTCCACACAGCTCAGCAATGGCAGCCACAGTGCATTTGATAAGACAGGGGCAGAAATCAGCAGAACTGATGGTTAGACTGAGGAAGAGAGAAAGCTGTTTTGAGAAAAAGGAAGAAAGGGCATCACCTCACAAAACTGGGACAATATCAAGATCTTACCTACAGCTGAAACTGGTTTAGATCAGTTGATAGAGCATCGGTCTGCAAACTGAAAGGTCCCAAATTCGATTCCGGGCAAGGGCATGTGCCTTGGTTGCGGGCACATCCCCAGTAGGGGGTGTGCAGGAGGCGGCTGATCGATGTCTCTCTCTCATCTATGTTTCTAGCTCTCTATCCCTCTCCCTTCCTCTCTGTAAAAAAAAAAAAAAAATCAATAAAAAATGTATTAAAAAAAAAAAAAGATCTTACCTACAGATGAGACCAGTGCAAACACTTCCACCATCACATCGAAGTACAGAAGTCTCTTGAGCCTCATCAAGAAGCTCCCACTCCTCCTGAGAAAAGGCAATGGCCACGTCTTCAAAGTCCATTTCCTGTTGTAATTGGGACAGTTCAGTCTATGATAAGTTTCTCTCCTAGGCTTGTACTTTCGTCATACTTCCCACTCTCCAGGTCCATCCACCAGCCACTCTCTTTATACTCCTACTGGTATTGTGTCTTCCCACAGCAATAGAGCAGATGCCAGACTGATGGTACCTAACCTTAGGGCCTCAAATTAGAGCCAAAGCAATGGGTGTCACCAACAGAGGGGACAAATAAATGTTGGCCATAAAGAGAGAGGTGAGTGATTTGACACTGGTCTCGTGGAGAAATATCCTTGTTGTCTAACAGATTCTCCTTTCAAAACTCCGAAAAACTCATCACAATTTCTATTCCAATCCTAGAGTGCTGAGGCAACACTTTGCGCTATCTGTTGCACATAATTCTTTGTTGTTGTTTTCCTTTCATTTAAAAACCTCACTTCTTTATTTCAAAGGAAAAGGAAAAGACCTCCCATCCCTTTCAAAAAACAAAACAAAAAAACACAAAGCACCCCATAATATTAACAATCAAAAATCCTATTAGAAACCATAAAGAAGAACTGAGAGTTTGAGCATTACATTTCTCAAGTATGCTGTTCAGGTTTGTTTGTTTTGTTTTTAATTGATGACTATGTATGTTTTTTATAAAAATCTTAATAGTGTGGCCATGAGATTTTGCTTAAAATTAAGTATTTGGTGGGCTACTTCAAAATACTGTAATGGGATTATGCAGTGATCCTTTGGGGCATGATGCTCCCTCTTGTATCCTAGCCTAGGTTAAGTGACCAGGTTCAAAAGCAATCATACCTTCAGCATTAGCATGAGTGGACAAAATAAAGTGCTAAACGTCTTGTTGCAAGTCTTCGTAAAAGGAACCATGCTACTGGCAACTGTGGAGACAAAGATCTTGGAGATGCAGGTCTGCCATGCCTCCAGAGCCTCCTGGATGTCCCCAGGCCCGATCATAGGACTTACAGGCAATTTTCTCTTCCATACTGGCCAATTCCTGCTTCAAGTTCAAGATTTCATTCTGATGGAGCTCTGTTAGGTCGTTTAGTTCTTCTTCTAATCGTTCACATCTATATTGCTCTTTCTGGAAAGCCTACATTATTAATGAAAAGTCCCTCTGATAATGTTCCTTGAGGGTCGCAAAGGATTCCTCTAGCCTGGCCTGGGTTTCTCGGATCTCCTGTATCTCATGTAATAGTGCATCAAATTCTGAGCTCTGCATGTCCAGAGTGTTTGTTTTGGAGCGAGATGCTCCTATAGCGATGTCTCAAGTGGTGTTGTTGGCTCCTACTGATCCTGAAGTGGCACTAGAACAATCTTCTCCACTACCATATTTTGGGCTTGACTGAAAGTTTGAAATCTCTCCCAAAGCCTTCCCATCATCCAACTGCCCTTCTTCCAAAGAGTCTTACAGGTTAGGGATGTTGTCACATTGCCAAATTTATTTCAAATTAATGAAACCATCTCTCTGGGCTTTGAGACCACTGCCCCTGCTGCTAAATGAGTTACGGGGAAAAGCTGGAAAGTCCACCTTTGACACTGTCTACCACACCTTCACTGAAGCCAGTCACTTTTGCTCCCACATCCTTCAAACTTTGTTGCATGTCCCTGAAGACACCCTTTGGCTGCCAGGGGATCCCATTCTGCTCCACTTCTTGGAGATCCTGTGGTAGTGCTCCAGCTTCTTTTGTAGCTGGAGGATATTTAGGCAGATTTCTGGTTCTTCTTCTTCTCCTCAAAGACCTGCTTGATGCGGACAGCCTGCTGCTTATCTGCACTGTTGGCAAGCTTCAAGTACTCAGCAACGTTTTCATCCCGGGCTGTTTGTGCAATCTTGATTTGTTCTGTGAGCTTCAGGATCTTCTGCTGCAGGTGAGAGATAGCAGCCTTTGTACTCTGAGGGTCCACAGAGTCTATGTGAATTCTGTCATCAGTGCTGGAGGCCACTGCACTGGAAGTCTGAGCGATGCTGCTTACTTCCAACCGTTCAAACTGCTCTATAGTTGTCTCATCCCCTGGAAGACATGCAGCAGCAGCAGCAGCAACACAAGCTATTTCCGTAATAGAAGAGCTGCTAGGAGCATCAGGAGTGGATGAAGACCTGGGTCGGCCAGACTGCATAAACAGTTGGCATCTCCTGGCCAGATTTCCTGTTGATTTTGGGCCTTTCCTTTGCAGCCTCTGGCTTTCCCCACCTACGATGCAAGCTCGTCCCTCTCTTCATCTTGGGTGGCACTTGGATCTGATGCAGGACACGGCTCAGAACTGTGGGATGGATGGGGACACCATCAAACTCTGCACATGTGTTCTGGCTTTCCAGATCCATTTCAGGTTCAGGATCTGCCTGAATTTGTTGCATATCATGTGGAGACACAGATGAACTACTGTGCTGGTGCTAGTAGACACGCTTCAAGCCTTGGCCAATCACATTAATGTTCTCCAAAGCACCGTGAGTCATTTTAGACATCTTTGGTTCAGATTCTGTCTGCTTTCTGGTCTCTGCATCTTGAGATTTGCCGCCAGGATCAGGGTCCTCATATAACTCTTCACTGCCCAAAGGTTCCATCAGTAGACTTAATATGCTTATTTGAAAACTCGAAAATTTTAAACACCCAAGACTGTTAAATTAGGTAGGCATTTCCTTCAATAGTAACTACACATGCAGCTCTGAGATGGAGGCTTCACGCCTATCTAACGCTTTACCATTCTTCCTCAAGCACTTATGAAGTATACAGGAATCCTCTTCGGAATAGTGGCAGGGAGGGGAGGAGCAGCCGGCATCTCTGCCAGCCCGGTCTCTCCAGTTCAGGCACCAGTTCCTGCCACTGTGGCTGCAGCGCTAGGGCCATCCCTCCCAACAAACCTCTTTCCTCACCCTCCCCCCATGCCACCTCTGCAGCCTCAGCCACCGCTAGAGCTGCCACTAGCCCCACATAATTCTTTTTATCATACTTCTCTCATACACCTTCTTTTCCAGTCACAAATTCAAAGAAACACATATATGCCATGAAGAGGAGGAGATGTTCCTAATCCCCTTCTTTACAACATTCTAACTCACCTGCTCTGCAATGTATTTCTCTTACCCTCCTCCCATCCCCAAGCCAAAAGAAATTTTCAAGCCCAGGTGACACTGATGTATCCTATCCCATTCCTATTGATCACTGCATTAGCCAACAACAACAGGTAGCGGTGCATCTATATGACACCTAAATTCTGGACTTGGCATGTAATGCCACAACACCCATCTTTTCAGGAAGTACCCTAAATTTCCCCATGTTGTAACACTCAGTTATCAGAATAGACTCAACCTTCAATCCTTCCATGTCAGTATCAGGGACTTGTGGCTATGAATTCACACTCCATCTCCAAGAGCACATCACTCCTCCTCCCCCCCCACACACACCTCTCTCACACCTGTGCTCCAGTAGCCCCAGCTCCATAGGCATCTCCTTAGTCTTAATCATTAGTTAGCGTGTGTGTTCCAGAGAATGCATGGCAAGTTCAAACAGTATCAAGTACTAACCTGACTCCCAATGCCCACGCCCAAGATACAGCCTTCAATTCTGCTTTGAAGGCCTCCCTCCAAACTTTGTTTCCTTCCACCTCACCGACTGAGAACCACATCAGATCTCAGATTTCCAGAGCCCACCTCTACTGCTGCTGCACTTGATGTCCCTTCAACACTCACAGCCTTCAGTACTCAACTCCCAATGCTGATGGCTCTGCACCCCACGCCCTGTGAGTCTCACAGATACCCACTCTGGCCCATAAGTAAGTCAACCAAACAGGATGCAACACACCAGGCCACACAAAGGGTCACAAGAAATCCTGGTGAGTGATTAAGAAGTAAATACGCACCAGCCACCGTCTCATATTTTTTAAATTATTCTTCAACCTCCAATAAAATAAAATAAAAAGGTGATCTACAATTCCTCCCTGGTCCATACCCTTTATGAATTTTTTAAGTAGTCTTCATCTTGAACTACTCCTCGGAGTTCCAGAATGTCATGAACTGGTCTCTGAAATATCTCATACTGTAATAGGAAAAAAATAGAAGATTTTATATTCCTCATGAACATGACTTGCCCCACTATGAATTTCTCCATGTCACTTGATGGTGCTTTCACACCAGGAGCTAAATCCAAAGCATTACATCTTCTCTGATTCTTACCTCACTCTGTAACCTTCAAAATTAGAAAATCCAGGTGGCCACACCTAAAACAATGATCCAAATTGTAACTGCTTCTTCCACATCCACAACCACCACTGTACTCCAGATACCATCACACTCACCAAGGCCATCACAGCAGCTTCCATTGTAGTCTTCCTACCACCTTCCTCACACCCATACTGTGCATCATGCTGCAGTCATGGAGAGTCTAATGAGACCTGGGACAGATCACCTGCTCTACTGCTCCAATTACCCCAATGATCCCACCCACCAGCAGAACAGAAACCCAAGTTGTCACAAAGCTCCACTAGACTTGATTCCTGTCCCACTGTTTCCAATTGCTATTTTTAAAAAATGAACCCCTGCTTGACCCTGAATCATGTTAGTCTTTACGTCAAGCCTTTGCAAATTATGGAACTCATACATGGAAAGACCTATCACCCACAATTCCACTATTTGCCAAAATCAGGTACCTCTCCTATGACCCTTGAACTGGGCTTAGGATTCTGGGCTCGGTGTCCCTTCAAGTTCCTCAGGTCCAAGGTGCCCCGAGAAGACGGTCTGGGTAGTCCCAGGACCCCACTATCTCAGAGGCCACGAGAGTGTGAGGCCCTGACATCAGCCCACAGACCAGCTCCTCAGGCTCTGCACCCGCAGGAACCTGTGGGAACTGAGGGTCTGTTGAGGGCCCGGCACCCACCGCCAGGACCCAGGGGCTCAGGCTGCTCAGGGCCCTGGCCCAGCCCCGGGGCCGGTGATGCCGCCTCCCTCGGGGCTCCCTGTCCCTCTGCTGTTCACCCCCACAGCCCGGCGTCCTGAGAAGGAGAGTGAACCTCCTCCCGGGAACCCCTCTCCCTCTGTGTCGCCTTTAGACACAGACCAGGCCTGGCTCCCCCGCCCGCTCCGTCCCCCCACGGCCTTCCCCGGCGGCCTCGCAGCCCGTCGCCCTCCTCCCCTCCCCCCCTGTCCCCCACGGGCACTCACTGTTCTGGGCGCTGCGACCTGGGCTGCGGGGCCTGAGTGGCGTTGGCACCGGGGCTGGAGGTTCGATGGGTGACGCTGAGGGAGCTCTGTCCGCGGAGAGGAGGCGGGAGGCACGGACACCCCAGTCCCGCCGGTTGGGGGTCCACCAGCCTCAGACACACCTGCCCAGCGGGACGCCGCCTCCCTCACCTCCTCCTACTCGCCACCAGAGCGCTGACTGTGAGTGTGTGAACCCAGAGAACAGGCCAAAAGAACCGCCGGGAGGAGGACGCAGGAAGTCCCGCCCTAACCGGATGTGCAGGCACCAAAATGCTCATGACCACCTGGCACCCTGATGCAGTGCTTTCTGGGTAATGTAGTTTTTGCAAAGGCCCAGAGGAGGGCTCATCCCAGCCAGTGACTAGTGAGAATTGGGGTTGAGGCCCCAAAAGTGGAGCTGGAGGAGGAGATGGGACTGGATGTCTACTTCCCTGGTCCGCACTGACAGACCCACCACAGAATGTATATAAGGGGAATGGGAGACCTTAGTAATACTGTCAACAATAAAACATACAGATACTTTTAAAAGTTTTTTCAGATACTATAGCCCAGCTGGTGTGACTCAGTGATTGACCTCTGTACCAGGAGGTCCTGGTGCAATTCATGGTCAGGGCACACACAAGGGTTGCAGGCTCAATTCCCAGAGAAAAGGCAGGAACAGGAAGAAGCCTATCAGTGATTCTCTCCCATCATTGATGTTTACATCTCTTTATTGCTTTGCCTTATTCCCTGAAATCAATAAAAAATATTTTTGAATGTATGATTTAAATGAATTGTACTTAAATAAAACTTTAAAAAAGGTTTAAAACTTGAGGGTTCCCAAAGGATAGTATGGAATTTCTGGAGCATATTTGTTGCAACTGTATAAATATGTTGGAAATAAAATATAATGATATGCTACCAAAATATCTTATCATGTGAATATTCACTGCTATCTCTTTGGCAGTTTAAAAGTAATCATGATGAAAGTATTTATTCCAGGGGAATTGACAAATCCTACAAACCTACACTTCACTTCATATATTAATAAACGCTTAGACTTAAATAAGAGTGGCTCTGAACTTTCACAATGCAGACTAAATTTATAAGTCTATGGTATAATTTTGCCTCAATTGTTTATAGCAATAATAATGACAAAAACAATTTTCCTTTGGCATTCAAAACTTGTGATTCCATATCGCAAGGGATTCACTTGAGTTACTGAGGAATGAGGGAAATTTAAGCAGATGTCTTAAATACTACACAGTCCTCCTTCAGTTATAATGATAAATTTATTTAAACAACTTGAAAAAGATTCTCAGCAAATATTTTAACGAAGAAGATAAAAACAGTGCAAATAATACATTAAAAATTCACCATAAAATATTCCTTGGTAGATGAAACTTTCACCTTAAATGCGTTTCTGGGGTTACTACTTAAAAAGGATAATCATTGTATGCCCTTGCAGAGTAACAAAAAAAAAAAGGAATTTTTTATACTGTGGGTTAGTGGTAAGCCCAAGGGAATGATCATTTTGGGTCACAGTTCTGTATATCTTAAATGTAAAGCATTCACCTACATGGCAGTGTGATAAGGAAAACATATGCCTATATAGAAAGCTGAATGCAAATATTCCCAGAAGAGTTATGTATAATACCCCAAACCTGAAAATAATCAAAAACATAGATCAATTAATAAAGTAGTTACCCACAGAACCCAGTACTACTCAGCAATAAAAAAAATTAACTCTTCACACAAGCAATTGCAAAACGATTGTGTGGCATTGAGGAAACCAGTACTTGTTGAAATGTACACATCAAATAGTGCTTATAAAATTATGAACAGGCTATTGAACAAAGTGCGATTTCCTGACATCAAGCCTCCCTTCCAAAGCACAGAAAGTTTGAGATCACACCATATTGTTCACTACTCCATGCTGACCGAACACAACTTTCCTTTTAATCATACCAGGGAGAGAATGGATCCAACAAAATTAAAGGTAAAAAAGAAAAAACTCCTTTACATAAAGATCATATACCGGAACACAGGACAGCAAGAGATTGGAAGTTTGATGAATTGAAACACTTCATCACAGAAAAATGGGAGACCCACAATGTCCCTGAAAGAGGCAGCCCTTCTTGGTGGAAGAAGTGGACTCTGGACAAAACCTCACGAGGTCAATTCTCTGGTCAGATATGAAGGAATGACGATTCATCCAGGAGCTCAGAATATTCATTATTTTCTCAAGCATAGCCCCAGAGTGTGCAGGGGATGTGATGGTGCACACTATTTTGGTTAGCCACATTCACTACACTCATACGGTTTTTTTCTCAGGGGAAAAATATTTTCCAGAAAATTCTCCCAGTGACATTAATTAGGTTATAGTCCTGAGAAGGTTAGCAAGTGGGATCCAGTTTCAGAAAGTGTCTCTTATACCTGAAACTTAGAAGGCATATAATAATGTATGTTCTGATAAAGGGGTTTGCATTCAGATAAATGGGGGTAAAAGCTTGTCCTTTGGTGGTGGTATTCTGCGTGAGAGATAAAACATTCCCCGCACATTTAAAGGTCTCCTCCAATGTGTACTGTCTGGTGCTCTGTGAGAGTGAAGATTTGCCAAAATGAATTCTGACAAACACTACACTCTTATGGTCTTTCACCACTGTGACCTCTGAGGTGTTGAACAAGGTTAGAGCTTTGACTGAATCACTTTCCACAATTACTACACTCAAGGTTTTTCACCAGTGTGAACTCTGCGGTGTTTAATGAGATTAGAACTTTGACTGAAGCACTTCCCACAATCACTACATTGATGTGGCCTTTGTTCAGTGTGAACTCTCTTCTGGATAAGTAGGTATTTTAAAAGATTTACCACATTCACTACACTTATATGGTTTTTCTCCAGTGTGAACTCTCTGGTGCTTAATGAGAAAAAGCCTTTTATGGAAGGACTTCCCATATTCACTGCACTCATAAGGTTTTTCTCCAGTGTGATTTTTGCAGAGTCTAATGAATTTAGAGTACTGAGTGAAAGACATACAACAATCACTACATTGATCTGGCTTTTCTCCAGTGTGAACTCTCTGGTGGGCAAAGAGGACAAAACTGTAGCTAAAAGATTTGCCACATTCACTGCATTTGTAAGGATTTTCTCCAGTGTGAACTGTGTGGTATTTAGTAAGGAAAGACCTTTGCTTGAATGGCTTCCCACAGTCAGTACACCTATAAGAGTTTCCTCCTGTGTGAACTCTACTATGAAGTTAAAGGTACTTCTGAAACCTTTCCCACATTGATTACACTCATATTTCACTTCTCCAGAGGAAATGCCCTGATGTTGAACAAAATTTTGAGTGTGGCTGGCAGGTTTTTCACAATCATCCCATGTTGTACATAACATGAAAACATAGTAAAACTATTTTCCTTCAGGATTCAAAACCAATGCTTCCTTATGGCAAGAGAGTCACTTGAGTCAATGAGAAATGAGGAAAATTTAAGCAAGTGTCTTAAATGCTGCACAGAACTTCTTCATTTAAAATAATAAGTTTATTTAAACAATTTGAAAAAGTTTGTCAGCAAACATTTTTAAAAAGTAGGTAAGAGAGAATCCAAGATGGCGGCATAGGTAAACACCTACACTGCTGCCTCGCACAACAATTTCAAAACTACAACTAAAAGACAGAACGAACATCATCCAGAACCACAGGAAAGCTGGCTGAGTGGAAATTCTACAACTAGAAGGAAAGAGAGGGGCTCACAGAAACCCAGAGGAGCTGCAAAAAGCTGAGCTTCGGAGATGCGTGCACGCTGAGAGAGCAGGCGCCAGAGGACCTGGCTGGCTCTCTCTGGCGGGAGGGAGACGGAGACTCCCAACGGCATTGAACCCCTTATCTTACGACACTAAACCCCAGATCCAGCCAAAACTCATACGGGGGAGTTTGGACTGTGAAAAGGGAGAGGTGCACGGAAATTTAGGGGAGTCACAGAAGATGGGTCCGGTCTGGCACGCGCACGGTGCTGCGAGGAGGACAGATTGCTGATTGTGCCGCTGGCTTTCGCGACTGGGCGGGAGACAGACCCTCCAAACTGTGCCACTTCTGAGTCCACCGAGCCCCTGTTTCGGGCGAAACCCTGGGGTCCTAGACTCGTGTGGTCCTGGTGCGCAGGGGAGATGGAAAGGCAGCGGTTAGAGGCACGGCGGGTGCTTGCACGCACAGGGACCGCTCCAGCCATTACCCAGTCACGTGAGACTTGGGGGCCATGGAGGGTGGGGCCGACTGGAAGGCAAGGCGGTCCCTTAAGCCCTGAGACTCCACCCCCCCCAAGCTCAACAGAGGCTTCTGCGGCTTTGCGTCTGCTATCATAGGGCTAAATCCAACAGAGAAGTTTCCCCGGCATGGTGAGGATGCCGAGACAGGGGAAGGGATCACAAACAAAAGAAATGGAGGAAAAAAAAAAGAGTGGATATAGAGTTCAAAACCACGCTTATGGGGTTTTTCAAGAATATGCTAGAAAAGATGGATAAATTTAGCAAGACCCAAGAGGAGATGAAAAAGGACATACTAGAGATGCAGGGGAGCCAACTAGGGATGGAAAAGGTTCAACTGGAGATGATAGAGGAGCAAATAGAAATTAGACATACATTGACTGAAATAAGGAATATTGTACAGAGTCCTGGCAGCAGACTGGAGAAAGGCAAGAATCAAGTAAAAAATTTGAAATATAAAGAGGCAGACAACGTTCGACTGGAAAGGCAAGAAGAGAGGAGAATCGAAAGGTGTGAACATAATGTGGGGAGCCTCTGGGACAGTTTCGAGCGTGCCAACATCAGAATTGTGGGGGTGCCAGAAGAAGAGAGAGAGCAAGATACTGAAAACCTATTTAAAGAAATAATGACTGAGGAGGACCGGGATCCGGGGAAGGAGCCGCCCGCATTCCCGGCCCGGAGGCGGGCTCGCCGGCGAGGTCGAGGCCCCGGGGCCTGGGGGGACGTGCCCCGCAGCACAGGGCGCCGGGCTGGGCCCCGCAATGGGGAAACTCAGGCATGGAATGCGGACAAACGGAGCTCCGCTTGGCACCCCGCCGTCCTCCTCCCAGTGCTGGACTGAGTCCCAGCTGCTGGCGACGCCCGTGGGGGAGAGGGATGGGGCTAGGGGGCTGGGGCGCTGGGGCGCTGGGGCCAGGCTGCATACGCTGAGACCCTCGCGCTGAGGCTGAGGCTGAGAACCTCGCGCTGGGGCTGGGGCTGGGACCCTCGTGCTGGGGCTGAGGCTGGGAC
>JAAGEH010001325.1:0-15647 GCA_011751065.1 Lasiurus cinereus
GATCTAAGCTAATCTGAACCTAATTAACCCCAAAGGCCCCATCTCCAAATTGCATCACATTAGGGGTTAAAGTCCTCAACATATGAATTTGGGGGAACACAATTCATACATAGTAATAGGCCAGTGATTTTCAACCCGTGTGCCACAAGAATGTTTAAAACATGCAACACCTGGCTGTGTAGTCAGGGACACTGACCTCTTTTCCCGTAGATTGTTAAATAAAATAATGACAACAGCCAACACAACAATAGCCGTCTGGTGTAAAATGAATCAAAATTATACCTATTTTTTGGTCAGACCAGCATATTTTGTGGTATGCCACAGAATTGTAATAGTCAGTTTATGTGTGCCATGAAGCGAAAAGGCTCAAAATCGCTGTAACTGGTGACTGATAACTTTGTTTTAACTGCTCTAAAGACCTGGTTTATTCCTACTTTTTACTCTGTCACCCTCCCCTTTGCTCTCATATTTCTCACGTCCTGGTCTTCAGGCGGCATTCCACAGAAGAAGAAATATCACTTTAAATATCCCATTTTATCAGGATCACAGTTAGTTAGAAACCCAGCCCTGAGGTCTCCTTGTCCAGGGCAGCGTCTCCTGGCCAGCTCTGGCTATGAGGAGTTGGGATTTACTTTATAACAGGAGACGGCAAGAAGGAGGAAGAGAGTTAGCAAACACGTTGAGTGAGCCAGCCTACCATGTCTGCCACAGCATCACTTAAAAAAAAAAATACTTCTATTGATTTCAGAGAGGAAGGGAGAGGGAAGGAAAGATAGAAACATCAATGATGAGAGAGAATCATTGGTCCGCTGCCTCCTGCACATGTGCCCTGACCAGGAATCGACCCGTGACCTCCTGGCTCATAGATCGATGCTCAACCACCGAGCTATGCCAGCTGGGCCGCACCATCCCTTATTGAGAGGGTGACCCTATGCCTGGTCCACACCTGCCACCCCAGTATTATTATTAGTGCCTTCCTCCTACCCTGGCCTGGTTTGAATGACAAGTTCTCGGTTCACCTACTTGTTGAGCAGTAGCTATACAGTATCGGCTCCCGGTAAATAGTTATTAATAAGGAGGACAGAATACGGCCGTCAAGTAAATCAGAAGCCACGGGCACACCTGGTGAGTGCTGGGCTCACAGAGAGCGGAATGAGTGCGAATTGGCAAACGAGGTGGGCGAGCTGGCTTGGATGGAGATGAAGCATGCGGGGAGCTGTAACACCAGGCAGGAGAGATAAATGGTTGGGCACAGTGTGAAAGATGGAAAAGTACAGTTTCTGTGCCAGGGACTTTTCTTGGAAAGACGAACAACAGGCAAGTTTTACTGCTGCCCTTGTTTGGGGAACATTTTGTAACCGGGGGTTCACTGCTGAGAGAGGATTTGGCCTAAGAGCATTTTGAGGACTCGTGGCTCAAAATAAAAAGCCATTGATATTGATTAAGCCAAATATAAACTTTTTTTCTTCTGCCATCACAAACAACATATCACAGAAAGTTTGGAGAACAGCGATTTTTCTAAATTATTCTCTTGTGGGACATGTAGCAGAGTGTGACTTAGAGCTATTCTACTAACGAAGTTCTCTTTGGTCAAAAGAAAATATTTACATTTCCTAAATTTTCTTTTGAGTTGATATCAAATAAAAATATTTACTTAGTTGTTTATTTGTTGTTTTTTTTCCTAGCTTGGTTTTTTAATCCCAACATTTAATTTTAGAGATTCGTTTATTCTGTTGGGATGTTTGGTGGGCTAGCATAGTGGAAAGACATAAAGATATTTGGTTCTAATCTTGTTCTTTGCACTAACTAGTAGGTCTCTTTTTTAAAATATATTTTTATTGATTTCAGAGAGGAAAGGAAAGAGAGATAGAAACATCAATGATGAAAGAGAATCACTGATTGGCTGCCTTCTGCACACTTCATACTGGGGAATCGAGCCCACAACCTGGACATGTGCCCTGACCTGGAATTGAACCGTGACCTCCTGGTTCATAGGTCGACGCTCAACCACTGAGCCACACCAGCTGGGCCCTAGTAGGTCTCTCTTACCTCCTGCATCTCTTTTCCAAACACAGCCCTGTGGGCCCTGCCCCTCTGCACGCTAAGAGTCCAGGAATGTGCTTGGTCATCAGTGAAACAGCCAATCAGCTTGCAGCCCCGGGTTGGTTTGGTTTGGGATGTGTTAAGAAGCAGGATTGCCGAGGAAAACTCAGACCAGGCCACGGAACGCTTGACTGTCCAGCTTGTCTGTCTTTCTGGTGGTGCGGGATATCCAGAGAGCTCTCCTCCAATACTATATTTCAGATGAATTTATTTCCCCCTTCAGCCGCATTCACTCTCCAGCTTTCGTAGAGTAAAAACTGGACCACCTTTGCCTTGGTCTCTAAAGACACCTCTTTGCTCCTGGTGAATTTTCCTAATTGTTTTTTTTTTATACACACTTTTAAAAATATATATATTTTATTGATTTTTTTACAGAGAAGAAGGGAGAGGGAGAGAGAGTTAGAGACATCGATGAGAGACAAACATCGATCAGCTGCCTCCTGCACGCCCCCTACTGGGGATGTGCCCGCAACCAAGGTACATGCCCTTGACCGGAATCAAACCTGGGACCTTTTAGTCCGCAGGCCGACGCTCTATCCACTGAGCCACACCGGTTTCGGTGACCTTTCCTACTTCTTCCCCTGCTGCCCTTCCGGGCCTCGGCCTTTCCTGGGTGAACCGAGGGAAGAGAACATCGCGGTGATGTTCCAGGGAGGTCTTGAAGGCGAGGAAGACAAGGAGCAAGTGTGGTCCCCGTGGGCCACGCTGCGGACTAAGGCTAGCCAGGCCTGAAAGGCTGTCTGATGACCGGCCAGGGAGGCGGGTGGCAGACACTGGATAACGGATTCCCATTCCCGTCTCAGAGCTTTCCTTCGGGGCTGGGTGCTTCACCCCGTGTCCTGGAGGGGAAAGGGACTGGGATGCCCGGAGCCCTGGGTAAACACAGCCTGCCTCCCCTCCGCAGGTCCCCGAGGTGGGGTTTAATTCGCTGCTAATGAGCGTCGGTTTTGGCTCCCCTGGGGAAGCGTAAACACAAGGAAGGCCAGGAGCAGGGACAAGGTCAGGGACAAGTGCAGGGGCGTGTGTATTTGCAGAGCTGTTGGGGCGGAATGGAGAGAGACGTGCAAGGGAGGTCTGGAAAACAGAGCCGGGCTTATTTCTTCCGCTTTCAACTCGAGCGAATGCCGCTGCAAGCTCCTCCCGACACCCTAAAATAAAATCAGGGAGAAGCGGGACCTTCTTGACGCCTGCCGTGCGCGTGTTAATCTTAGCAGCCTTCCAAGGAAGGCCGTAATTGGGCTGTTTGGCTTGCCTGTGGGTGGGAGCAGTGCCGGAGGGTAAACATGCTGTCGCTCACCGTTCCAGTAACCTTCTCAGGAATGTCTGTCCGCATTGGAGGGCGCTGCGCCCCACACACAATGGGGCGTTTCATCGAGCCCCCGGCTGCAGACCTTCTCTCGCCCAAGGAGCTCCGGGGAGGGAGCTCGCCATAAACCTGCCCTTGTGTGTGTGTCCGGACTGAACCCTTGAAAGCGTTTTTGTCCTTTTCTTACATTTTCGCCCTTCCTTCTTTATTAGGGGACACTCATTGGTCATGGGTGGGGTTTGTGTTGTAGTTTTTTTCATCCAGAGAAGGGTGTTTAAGGCAGAAACATCTATTTCTGTATCTTCTAGAATCCACACTACCTTTTTTTTTCTTTTTCTTGTACAGTGGTACCTCGAGATACGAGTTTAATTCGTTCCGTGACTTTGAGGCGTGGGAAACTGTGAGACGCTCGAGTCGCGGTAAACTGGTGGGTCGTGTGCAGCCGGCCGATCCGCGCGATGACTCCTATCTCAAATGTCGCTCGTATTTCAAAGCAAAAATCGCTCGCTCGAGGGCTCGTATCTCAAAAATCTCGTATGTTAGGGCACTCGTATCTCAAGGTACCACTGTATTTATTTATTTTTTAATATATATTTTTATTGTTTAAAGAATTACAAATAGTAGTACATATGTCTCCTTTTTTTCCCCCCTACTGACCTCCCCCCGGCCCTCCCCACCCCCCAGTACATGCCCTCACCTGTCTCCCCTCCCCCCCACCAATGCCCATATCCATTGGCTATGCTTACATACATGCACACAAGTCCTTTGGTTGATCTCTTACAGCCACCCCCCCCAACCTCCCTGCCTTCCCACTGTAGCATGATAGTCTGTTCAATGCTTCTTTGCCTCTGTATCTGTTTCCCCCCACTACACTACCGATTCTACACTACCTTTTCTTTCTTTCTTTTTTTAAATATATTTTATTGATTTTTTTACAGAGAGGAAGGGAGAGAGATAAAAACATTGATGAGAGAGAAACATGAATCAGCTGCCTCCTGCACACCTCCTAGGGGGGATGTGCCTGCAACCAAGGTACATGCCCTTGACCGGAATCGAACCTGGGACCTTTCATTCTGCAGGCTGATGCTCTATCCACTGAGCCAAACCGGTTAGGGCTACACTACCTTTTCAAACAGCTACCATTCCAGTCAATTCAGCCAGCATTTATAGACTCCTCCTGGGTACCAGGGGCCCAGAATCCCCAAATCAGTAAGACCAAGGACCTGCCCCATAGAAACACCCCCCCTTTATCTTTAAAGGGGTACAGCATTCATCAACCCAGGCTGAAGGGGTACGGGGCAGCGGGGAGGAGGCGTGTGGGCTTCGCACGGCAGCAGAACCTTCTGGCTGCTCACTTCAGAATCTTTGGGTGCTCAGTCTGTGATCTTGTCGCAGCTTTTAATTGAAATCATCTCTCGCCTCCGGAACTCAGGCTTTGCTGGGGAAGGGCCTGTGAGGTGAGACATCCTGCTTGCCTACTTCCACTGGCCTCCCCGGGGGAGTGTTTTCCAGCCAGAAGTGCCGGTCCATTAGCGAGCACCAGGGGACCGGTGCAGTTCCCAGAACCGGCTCCCCAGCCTGGCTCCCCGCCGGCAGCACTCAGGCAGCCTCTCCAGCACCCGCTGATCACTGTTCAATGGTTCCCACAGGGGTTCCGCTCTGGGGGAGAATGCGGCTCTGATGAGACTGGCCTCTCTCTCTCTCTCCTTTTAAAATATATTTTGTTGATGTTTTACAGAGAGGAAGGGAGAGGGATAGAAAGTCAGAAACATGGATGAGAGAGAAACATCCATCAGCTGCCTCCTGCACGCCCCCTACTGGGGATGTGCCCACAACCAAGACACATGCCCTTGACCGGAATCGAACCTGGGACTCTTCAGTCCGCAGACCGATGCTCTATCCTCTGAGCCAAACCGGTTTTGGTGAAATCGGCCTTTTTCTTAGGTCACCAAGGTCCTGGGGGATGGGGGAACCTGGGGTGGACACCTGTGCCCGGCAGTTCTTGGAGCAGGAAAGGCAAAGCCGGACCCCAGAAGGCCCCTCCTCGTTTTCCAAAGAGCAGCTCATTTAGTCTCTCCCAGGCCGGTGGGCCTGCGAGCCCGTGGTCTTCGTGACTCTTGTCCTTTCCCGGGTTCACGTCGTTATTTCCCAGGCTCCTCCTGGGTGGAAGGCCGGTGAGGCTTCCGTGAATTCTCATGGAAAGCCTAGATCCACTGCTTGTATCTGCGTGGCTTAGGAATTTCCTGCTTCCCCAGAGGTTCGTCATTAGGGTTAATACCACATTTTCCGGCGTATAAGACGACTTTTTAGCCCAGGAAAATCTTCTCAAAAGTCAGGGGTCGTCTTATAGGGCAGGTGAATCCCAAAATCTATGTTTTAACTGGAAAAGTTGGGGGTCGTCTTATATGCCCAGTCGTCTTATACGGCCGAACATACGGTACTTATTTGATTAAAAAGAAAAAAAAAGCAACTTCCTCTTTGATCCTGGCACACCTATAGGTACCGGTGCTTCTTCTCAGGTTCTTGTCTGGTGTCCTGCCTCCCCACTGGACTGTCAGCTCGCTTTGTGTGATCCGAACAGAATGTCCAATCAGTGAAGGATGAGAAGTACAAGCCCATTGATTAGGACCGAGCAGAGGGAAGACAGGATAAGTTCAACATGAACCGAGTTAGTAGGGTGGAGGGTGGGCAGTGCGAAGAGGAAGGTGGAAACCATTGGTGATAGACTGAGGTGACGGAAAGAAAACCTGTAACAATGGAAAGAAAACCTGTAACAACGGAAAGAAAACCTAGGGACCCTACCAGTGCACGAATTTCATGCACCGGGCCTCCAGTGATGAGATAAAAGGATGCACTCAGGATGTGCTTTGAAGGGCGAGCCCATAGAATCTGCCGACACATTGAGCATGAGGCATAAGAAGAAAGAGGAGGTAAGGGTTGTGGCTTCATCCGGAAGGATGCTCACCATTTGCCAAGATGTGAAAGGGGACACCTCTGGAGGAGACAACGAGAAGCTTGATTTTCCACCTTCAGAGCAAAGAAGAGAGGTCACGTACAGGTAATGTTCCCTGCAGGGGTGCTAGGAAGGAGGGAGGTAAAGATAAGGCCACCTTGGGAGTTGTCGAGCCCTAGGCTGGCAGCACTGGGCCCGGTGATGGACTCAGGAGAACTCAGGAGGAAGCTCGACTCACACAATCAAATGGAAAAAAAACAAGGAGCCAAGGACCCGATCACGAGAAGCAGAGCTGAGGGGGCCAGGGTGTGGTAGCAATGTACAGTGGTACCTCGAGATACGAGTGCCCTAACATACGAGATTTTTGAGATACGAGCCGTCGAGCGAGCGATTTTTGCTTTGAAATACGAGCAACATTTGAGATATGAGTAATCGCATGGATCGGCCGGCTGCCCACGACCCACCAGTTTACCTCGACTCGAGCGTCTCATAGTTTCCCACGCCTCAAGGTTACGGAACGAATTAAACTCATATGTCACTGTAGTCGGAAGCAATCAGGGAATGCTTCTAGAAGGAAAAGCATCTTCGCAGGATGGGAAAGAGGCAACACTGTGGGAAAAGCAGGAGCCGCTCAGGCCTGCCTGGAAGTTGCCAGAAGGATTTAAAAACCGGGTCCCTGGCACAGAGTAGGCACTTGATGAAGAGCGGCTCATTAAACTGGGAGAATTTGGCCGAAACTGGTTTGGCTCAATGGATAGAGCTTCGGCCTGCGGACTGAAAGGTCCCAGGTTCGATCCCGGTCAAGGGCATGTACCTTGGTTTCAGGCACATCCCCAGTAGGAGGTGTGCAGGAGGCAGTTGATCGATGTTTCTCATCGATGTTTCTAACTCTCTATCCCTCCCCCTTCCTCTCTGTAAAAAATCAGTAAAATATGTTTTTAAAAAACACACTCTTTAAACTGGGGGAATTTGATGAAGGTAAACTGTCAAGCTCTCCCCATCCTCCCCAGACCTGTGACACCGCCTCCCCTCCCCACTTCCTTGGGCTGTCCTCTCATCCTCCCATTAGAACACCTCAAACCTGGCTTTCTACATTGTGACAGGGAAGGAGCTGGGCTATCATATGTCCGCCTGTCCCTGAGGGCTTGTGGGTAATAACCTTGTTCGTGTGAACACTAGAAAGGCCCAGAAGGGGGCAATGTGACACTTGAACTCCAGGAGGGTTTTGTGTTTAGTTTTGTGTTTTCACTCACAAACGTTTTGGAATCCACCCTCCATCGCTGAGTGGAGACGCTCAGAGGCCAGGCCTGGCCGGGTCCTCAGACACCGTGGTGTCCACCTCTCTCCGCCAGGGGAGACACAGCCCGGAGCGGGGGAGGGACCTGCTGACGGCCACACCGGCATTTAGTGCGAAAGCCAAAACTCTAACCTCGTTCTGACTCAATCTGTCCTTAACCGCCCCTCCCCCCTATTTGTGGTTTAATTTGGGAGAATCTCCCTGAAAAGCTATGTCGTGTATCCATATCTGTAAAGGAATAAAGTTCTCACAACTCCGTACTCTTCCAAACCTTTCTCTATGAATACACAAATAAGCACAGACATATACAGTGGTACCTCGAGATACGAGTGCCCTAACATACGAGATTTTTGAGATACGAGCCATTGAGCGAGCGATTTTTGCTTTGAAATACGAGCAACAGTTGAGATACGAGTAATCACGTGGATCGGCCGGCTGCACACAACCCACCAGTTTACCGTGACTCGAGCGTCTCCTAGTTTCCCACGCCTCAAGGTTACGGAACGAATTAAACTCGTATCTTGAGGTACCACTGTATATGCATGTGTCCTAACCCGCCATACTGGGGTAGTAACATTCCTGGAAAAGCATGAGCCTCCCTGTGCATTTGCATGACACCTTATATCAGTGAAAAAATAGGAATAATCTAGATCACAGAGGGATCTGGGGGAGACTGAGATGGCGAAGAGCCGAAGTCTGCCTAAGCCCCCTCTGGCTCCAGTCCTGCACGCGTGGGCTACGGCGTCATTTCTCTTTGCCGGTGGTTTGAAACACCATCTCTAGTACGAATCAAATGTGCATATCTATGCAGATACCGTATTTTCCGGCGTATAAGACGACTGGGCATATAAGACGACCCCCAACTTTTCCAGTTAAAATATAGAGTTTGGGATATACTCGCCCTATAAGATGACACCCGACTTTTGAGAAGATTTTCCTGGGTTAAAAAGTCATCTTATACACCAGAAAATGTGGTATATTTTTAAAAACTATCTCTATCCTGTCTGTTCAGATTGCCATTGTGTGCCGACACTCGCTCCCTTTTCTGGAGCCAATAACTGCTCCCCTGTCGCCTGCCACCAGCACCCCTCGCCTCGCTTCCCTCCGCGCTGGGTGCGTGTTTAAGAGCCCTCAGCTGTGCGGCTTCTCCCGGGTGAAGGCATTACAGTGGTACCTCGAGATACGAGTACCCTAACATACGAGATTTTTGAGATACGAGCCGTCGAGCGAGCAATTTTTGCTTTGAAATACGAGCAACATTTGAGATACGAGTAATTGCGCGGATCGGCCGGCTGCACACGACCCACCAGTTTACCGCGACTCAAGCATCTCATAGTTTCCCACGCCTCAAGGTTACGGAACGAATTAAACTCGTATCTCGAGGTACCACTGTACTTAGGGGCAGGGGGGCTCTGCACAAAGGTCTCAAGTTCCACTTGAACTTCTGGTGATGGTCCAGTGAGAGCCTCTGCTTGCCCGGGCTCTGCTCAAATGCACAGTCTTTCCCAACGCCCTGAAGGCCATCAACACCGGATGCTGTTCGTGGTGAGCCAGGACCTTGGCCCTGAGGGAACAGCAGTCTCTGCTCTGACCTGCAGCCATTTTCAGTCTCCCGCGGGCTGCGAAGGAGCCAGAGCTGCTCCCTCGCGGTGTTTTCTGAAAGAGCGATCTCTGAGGAAGAACAGGGTTTGCTTTCTGCTCGGGCCGCCTGCTGGTGATCCAGCCGCAATTCCCTCTGCGCCGCTGAATGTGTTACCGCTTTGTATAAGGCTGAGGCCCGAGCTGTAAGAAAAAGGCCCCTCACAGAAAGGGATGCTGCGAGAATGGATTCGGTGGCTAGCTACCCTGTTTCCCCGAAAAGAAGACAGTGTCTTTTTTAAAAAAATATATTTTATTGATTTCTTACAGAGAGGAAGGAAGAGGGATAGAAAGTCAGAAACATCGATGAGAGAGAGAGACATCGATCAGCCGCCTCCTGCAAGCCCCCTACTGGAGTTGTGCCTGCAAGCAAGGTACATGCCCCTGACCGGAATCGAACCCGGGACCTTTCAGTCCTCAGGCCCAAGCTCTATCCACTGAGCCAAACTGGTCTCGTCAAGACAGTGTCTTATATTAATTTTTGCTCCCAAAGATGCGCTAGATCTTATTTTCAGGGGATGTCTTATTTTTCCATGAAGAAGAAGATGGTATGCATTTATTGTTGAACAAAAAAAAAAAAAGAAGGAAATTTTTACTTGTAGATGGTACGGTAGTCGTTGTCATCACAAACCAGCTCACTGATTGGCCGCAGCGCAGCCGGAGCGGTTCAGGCAGGGCGAGATCTCTTTAAATCAGGAGTCAGACGCCTGACGGTGGCTTCGGGGGCCTTCTATTCCGGGGAGGCCTTATGTTCGGGGGAGGCCTTATGATCGGGGAGGTCTTATTTTGGGGGGGGGGTGCCTTATATGACAGGGAGAGGCAAAACTGGAAGGAGGTCTTATTTTCGGGGATGTCTTACTTTCGGGAAAACAGGGTAAGCTTGGAGAATGCTGACACAAACACGTTGTCTGTTTACTTGTGTGTGCTTCAGTGAAGTCTTGACGAAGCCAGACTGTGCGGCACCGATGCCAAACCCTAAGAGCAGGATAACATGCACCATCCAGCATCTGTTTCACTTCCGCCCTAGGGCTCCCTCTTCGTGTATTCTGATGATGTACCCCGACAACCGAGAGCAGTCTGCAGATTGGCAGCCTGCAGGCCACGTCTGGCCGGATGGTTCAGTTCACGGGGCCATACAATGTTTGCCAAACATCCAGTCCGCCATCTGAAAACTGGAAGAGCTCAGTGTCTTGATTTCCAGTTGCTTTTAAAGAATGGAAAGGGCCGAAACCGGTTTGGCTCAGTGGATAGAGGATCCGCGTGGGGACTGAAAGGTCCCAGGTTCGATTCCGGTCAAGGGAATGTATCTTGGTTGTGGGCACATCTCCAGTAGGGGGGTGTGCAGGAGGCGGCTGATCGATGTCTCTCTCTGATGGATGTTTCCAAATCTCTTTCCCTCTTCCTTCCTCTCTGTAAAAAAATCAATAAATCAATAAAGTATATTAAAAAAAATTAAAAAGAATGGAAAGGCCTGGCAGACGTAAGCCAGCATTCCGGCGTGGCCCCCTGGCTGCAGTGGGGTGTGGGCCTCTTCATCATTAGGGGTGTGGACACTGTATGAGCCCCTAGAACACCTGCCCGGCCCTCCTCGGTGCTTGAGCCCGTGACCTTGACCATCAAAGGAGCCTTGAGTCGGGGAGAATTCCAGGTGGGAAGAGCCTATCAGACGGGGTGGACGGACTGTGGGTGGTCAATGGAGCGAGGGCGACCTGCCGAGTGGCCAGGAAAGTAACCCCTGAGATGAGGAGGGACAAGAGGCAGTGGTACCCAGGCGCGGGCACAACCGGTTCACACCGATTTTCCATTGGCTTCCACACTTCCCAGCCGCGCCCTCCTCCACGACACTGGGGATCTCAACATGCATGGCGAGAAGCCAAGAGCCACGGCCAAGAGCGGAGGCGTTGCAAACGCTGCTTACATGGTAAAACCCGATTTGCAAATGGAGCGTGATGGCGGGTAATTCCCCCCGGGGGGCGCCAGTGGGAGCAGGGTTTGGCTGTCACTGCCGCCTTTGGCCACGGTGCCCGGTGCCCGAGAGCCTGGCCCAGAAGCGTTGTCATTTAAACCCGGACAAAGACAACAGAGGCGCGACGGTTTGCTTTGATACTGTGTTCACAGTGGTTGCGAGTCAGGGAAGTAAATTACCCAGCGAGCTCTGTGCTCTTTAATCTTGTTTCATGCGTTGCTGTGCTGCCACAGTAAGTTAGTAATTAAGGGGACCCTCCCGCCTTCACCGGAGGCCTGGTCTGCCATGGTGGGGCTCCAGAGTTTTGGCTCTTTGGGTTCCTCCGCTCTCATTCACGTCCATAAACATCCGTCAAAAGGGGAAGGGCAGAAGGCGAAAGGACAGCAAACCCCAGCTGCATCTAAGAAAGGGAGGTTTTTTTAATCTGGAATTCGGTCTGTCATCGTTTCCATCATTTGCTCAAGATGATGTAATTAGAAAACAGTAAAAATATAAACTATTTATAGCAATCCCACAGCCCATAATCAGGATTTCTAGTCACACACATCTAAGAAACAGATTCATCTAAGAAACCTCTGAGATCATGAAAAAAATTGTGGTTTTTTTTTTCTTCCCCCTAGTATTTGATGGTTTCATTTATTTTGCTTTTATTTAGGTGATACATTTTGCAAAGTGAAAATGAGTACTTACACACTCAACCATCATTTATCTTTTCTGTGAGGGTTCTTTTCACCTGCTCTTTTTATTCTACTGGGATTTGTGAGGACCCAGCGTGTTCTGACATTTCTGAGACGTGCTGGCCACTCCAGTACAACGGAAACTGTGTGTCTTTCTCTACTGGGAGGGCAGGAGTGTCATTAGACAGTCTGATCATTCGGTGCTGGGCTTTTGGGATTGATGAGCCAGTTTTCTTGTCTTTTTTCACTATTGTTTATCTCTTCTAGAATTTCTTTCTCTCTCTCTCTCTTTTTCTTTTTTAACAATTCTTCAGTTTCAATTTCCAAGAGAGCTCTTTCTTGCTCTCTCTCCCTCTCTCATTTTATTCTGGTTTTATGGACGCGATAGCGTATCTCTGCCTCCTGTTTCCTGCATGCTCTATTTCCTTCCGGTGCTTTCTGGTTGTTACTATTTTGGTTGGGTCCGTTCCTTTCATTTTAGAGCAGTGGTTCTCAACCTTCCTCATGCCGAGACCCTTTAAGACAGCTCCTCATGTGGTGGTGACCCCCAACCATAAAATGATTTCCACTGCTACTTCATCACTGTAATTTTGCTACTGTTATGAACTGTAATGTAAATATCTGATAGGCAGGATGTATTTTCGTTGTTACAAATTGAACATAATTAAAGCATAGTGATTAATCACAAAAACAATATGTAATTGTATATTGTGAAATATTTCTTTCTAATGACAAATAAATGAAATTTTGTCTTGAATCGTGGTGTAGCATGGGCAACAGTCTTCATAGGACAACAGTAAACTACATGGCTACATTTTGCTACACCGAGGAGCGGTGTGTTGGTTCCTAAGACCATGGGAAATAGGTGTTTTCCGCTGGTCTTAGGCGACCCCTGTGAAAGGGTCGTTCGACCCCCAAAGGGGTCGCGACCCACAGGTTGAGAACCGCTGTTTTAGAGCCTTTGCTCAGGTATATGGTGCTTCTGGACAGGATGTTCATGCTAAGTGCAACCTGATTGGAAGCTCCCTGCACGCACAGACAATAGATTCTAGAAGCAAAATTGCTGGCAAAGGACATGGACACTTGTACCTCACTGGCTGTTTCCAGCCACATGGCCCTCTAGGCAAGTTGTAGGAATTCTGACTCTTAATAACAGTTTCCCCAGACCCTCTGTGACCAGTGCATTATCGCATGTTTTAAAATATAATTTATTGATTTTTTACAGAGAGGAAGGGAGAGGGACAGAGAGTTGGAAACATCGATGAGAGAGACATCGATCAGCCGCCTCCTGCACACCCCCCACTGGGGATATGCCCGCAACCAAGGTACACACCCCTGACTGGAATCGAACCTGGGACCTTTCAGTCCGAAGACCCACGCTCCATCCACTGAGCCAAACCGGTCTCGGCATTATCGCATTTTTTGCAGTCTCCAAATTTATTTGTAGAAAAATCCAATTTCAGTGTCGTTTTTATGTGTATTTTTTCTGCAATTGAGCTTGAGCATCTTTTTATAGAGTAGAAAGTCACCTGTACTTTCTGCGAAACGTCTGTTCACATTCTTAATCATTTTTCTTTTAAGATATTGGTGTTCTTTGCCTATCGATTTGTGAAAATTCTTTATCTAGGAAATTAGCCCTTTGTCTATCACACCTGCTAGAAAGCTTTTCTACCAGTTTCCCGTTGAACTTGTTGCATTTGTGCTTTTTTTGTCAAACAGGAAGTTCCCATTTTATGTAGTCAAATTTAATGTTCTATGACCTTGGAGATCATGAAAAAAAATTGTGTTTTTTCCCTCTAGTATTTTATGGTTTCATTTATTTTGCTTTTTATTTAGGTGATCGAGTTGGCATTTATCCTGGCAGGAGGTAGAGGTTCAATTCCCCCCCCCCCCCCCAGCTGGCTGGCGACCTGTCTCAACTTACAAATCTTCCTCCATACAAACCCACAGCAATGTTTTAACATTGTAAAACCCTCCTTCTGATCGACCGGATTAACTGTCTCCCGGTCATTAAGGGAAGACGAGCTTGTTTGGAAGCCACGGTGCCAGGAATTTAATTTGTGGGTGCATGTAATCTGACCACACTTGGCAGCCGAGCCTGACCCCTCCGTGTGCAACTGGAACCTGAAGCGAATCAGGTAGCAAATCCCAAACCTGATTCGAAACCACAGGCCTGAATGGAGTTGATGATACAGAGCCCAGGTCAGGAGGGGGAGGGGCGTGGAGCTGAGAAAAGTCCTGGGCAAGCGCCGTGGAGCCAGAGACCAGGTGCCAGGAGGCGTGAGACTGGGGTGCCTGGGGGCACCGAGCCTGGGAAAGAGCCAAGGTTGGGGGGCCCTCGGCTTCTCTGTCTCCTGCATTCCGTCCTGTAGCAATTGTCAGCGTGGAGGAGGATTCCAACTGGCTTTCGCCTGCGCAGAAGTGGGGCCGGGCATCCTGACGGAGTAGAAGGTGGCCCAGGCCTGGGGGACAGGGGGACTGAAGTCAGCCATCCGGAAGAATCCAGGCCAATGTTGGGAGAGGGTCAGCAGTTGACACATAAAGGAACTCGCCTTGCCGAAACCGGTTTGGCTCAGTAGATAGGAGTGTCTGCCTGCGGACTGAAAAGGTCCCAGGTTTGATTCTGGTCAAGGGCATGTACCTTGGTTTCGGGCACATCCCCAGTGGGGGTGTGCAGGAGGCAGCTGATCGATGTCTCTCTCTCATCGATGTTTCTAACTCTCTATCCCTCTCCCTTCCTCTCTGTAAAAAATCAATAAAATATATATATTTTTTAAAAGAAAATATTGTAGGAGAAACTACCACTGAGACTACATTGGAAGCGTAACATTTTTATTTGAATCGTTGTAAGAGCTTTGGAAAACTGATGTTAACAGAGAGCCTTTATCATCATGACTGTCCTATTTTAATTTTAAAAATCTGGTTTGAAAGCAACTCAAAGCTCCCGGCTGGTGTAGCTCAGTGGTCTCATGTCAACCTGTCAACCAGGAGATCACGTTTCGGTTCCCAGTCAGAGCATATGTCCAGGTGGTAGGCTCCATCCCCCATTGTAAGGCAACCTATCAATCATTTTCTCTCATCATTAATGTTTCTCTCTCTCTCTCTCTCTCTCCCTCTCCCTTCTTCTCTAAAATAAATTTTTAAAATATTTTAAAAATAAAATAAAATAAAGCAACCCAAAGCAACAAGCGTATTTTCCTAAACATCAAAAAATAGAAAAACTACCAAAACCGGGTTGGCTCAGTGGATAGAGCATCTGCTTGCGGACTGAAAGGTCCCAGGTTCAATTCCGGTCAAGGGCATGTACCTGGGTTGCGGGTACATCCCCAGTAGGAGGTGTGCAGGAGGCAGCTGATGGATGTTCCTCTTACATTGATGTTTCTAACTCTCTATCCCTCTTCCTTCCTCTCTGTAAAAAAAAAATCAATAAAATATATATATTAAAAAAAAATAGAGAAACTGTGCTGCTAGCAGTGTTTGCAGGCTGTGAGGGCTTTTCTAACATGAGGCCTGAGCAGCAGGCGCACACCCCTCTTCCTCTTGCTAAGTCACATCCTCCTGCTAAGTCACATATCTTCGGGCATCGACCACCACCGGCCTGCCTCGCAGCTGAAATTCGCATAGCGCTCTCAGGCCAGCGCTTACAGAGCAGCCCACGCTGGTCCTCAGCCCTGTGCAGGTTACTGGCCCCGCTAACCCATTTCCTT
>JAAGEH010001325.1:15657-25976 GCA_011751065.1 Lasiurus cinereus
CCATTTCCTTCCTCTCTGTCCTAGGGCCACCAGCACCTGCCCACGTTGGGAGGCAGCTCGCGGCTTAGGGGAAGGCTCATCTAAATAAAGGCCGGCTAAAGTGACAGAGCGGGGACTTAATCCTCCACTCACCCGCCCCAGCCAGAGGCTGATTTGCAGCCTTCTCCTTCCAGGGGCTCCAGATTATTCCGTCTCAGCCGGCAAGAGCCTGGTGAAGCGAGGAAGGTCAGAGCTGAGGCCAGCAGCCAGGGCCCCGGGCCTCCACCGGAATAGACACTCTGACCCTCAAAGGAAATAGCCAACGGGAGCCTTTGTCCCAGGACCAGCCGCAGAGCATCAGACGCCCTGCAGCCACGACGTTCCCGCAGCTGGACTGGGGTGGCCGCAGCTGGACTGGAGTGGCCGCAGCTGGACTGGAGTGGCCGCCGCTGGACTGGAGTGGCCGCAGCTGGACTGGGGTGGCCACAGTGGACTGGAGTGGCCCTCCTGCACACTGAGCGCCGGGAAGTCAGCACAGGAAGGTGTGGGGCCTGGGGGGAGGCCGGCAGCCTCGGGCTGGGCCAGGCCAGCTCTGCAGCTCCACGGCCTCCTCCCGGCCGGCTCCCGTGGACTGGGGCCCTGGGGGTCCCTGACGCCCATCGCCCACCCACGGGGCCTCTGCTGCGCCCCGCACCCCGCCGACCGGCGCCTCCCGGCTGAGATGGAGACGTGAGCCTGAGCCACGCCCGGGGCCATGACGATGACAGCGGTGTGCGTGGATGGGGGCGGCCCGGTGAGCCCGCACGGCGGCCGCTGGGACCGGCGGCAGCGGCGGGACAGCGTGGAGAGCGGCTGTCCCACCGAGGGCAGCCAGGAGGAGGCCGAGGGCCCGGCGCGCCAGCTGACGCCCTTCGAGAAGCTGACCCGGGACCTGGCCCAGGACGACAAGGTGGTGAGAGAGATCACGCTGGGGAAGCGCATCGGCTTCTACCGCGTCCGCGGCGAAATCGGGAGCGGGAACTTCTCCCAGGTCAAGCTGGGGCTCCACTCCCTGACCAAAGGTAGGCCCCCCGACTCCCCTCCGGCGGGCCCTGGTGCATGGCTGGGCCAGGAAGCCAGTGACGCTGGTCCCCTGAGCCCGGCCCCCTGTTATTTCAGTTAATTTCCACGGGAAGGGGGTGAGGACTGTGTTTTTGTTGCCACTTGACAGAGGGGGACACTGAGACCCACAGAAGCTAACAGGTGGCCTCAGCGGTTCGACCTTAGATGATTGACTCCATGCACTCCCCCCGCTACACCACGTGAACGAATTCCCTCCACCACGGTGGGGCCTGGCTGGGGCTCTCAGTGGTTAGAGCCTCTGCCCACGCAATGAAGGCTCCCAGGTTTGATTCCCGGCCAGGGGCATGCACCTGGGTTGCGGGTTCACTTCCTGCCACCTCCCAAGGATGAATGCAGGAGGCAACCTAGTCCCTGTGTCTCTTTGCCATCGATGTTTCTCTCTCTCTCTGTCCCTTCCTCCCTCTTTCCCTCCCACTCTCTCTGAAAAAGCCATGGAAAAATCGCAGGTGAGGATTAATAAAAAAAAAAACACGGCGGGGACTCTGTCCTGCTGACATGGGGTGTGGCTTGATTCCAAGACAACTCGGTCCACACTTCTGTCGATGCCTCCATTCGTAGCTGCGTGTCAACACCAGTGACGAGGAGAGAGGGAGAGAGAGAAACATCGATGGGAAAGAGACACAAGGACTGGGTTGCCTCCTGCACTCATCCTGGGGCGTCGGCAGGAAGTGAACCCGAACCCAGGAGCATGCCCTTGGCCGGGAGTCAAACCTGGGAGCCTTCACTGCGTGGGCAGAGGCTCAGCCTGGTGCAAAGGCCTGTGAGGCCAGGAGACCTCGGGATCACACGGTCCGAGGACAGCAGTGTCCAGTCTCCCGGCCGACCCGAGGCTGCTGCCGGTGTTCTGTTTGGGGAACAGGGCTTTGCTTGCAGGACCAGTCTGCTCCGGTCTGCTCTGCACCGTCCTCATTGCTGCTGGGTTCCTTGCCCTTTACCACAGGCGCCCCCATCCCTGCTGGGTACCAGGCATGCTGGGTCCTCGGAACCCTGCAGAGAGCCCACAGCGTGAGCTCTTCCCCGCTTCCCTCTCGCTCAGCCGAAGCCTGGACATTATCAGAGGGAGTTCCAGCTCAGAAAAGGAACCCTTGCAGCTCCATGCAGTTTACGACTTCCTACCCTGTTTCCCCGAAAATAAGACAGTGTCTTATATTAATGTCTGCTTCCAAAGATGTGCTAGGTCTCATTTTCAGGGGCGTCTTATTTTTCCATGAAGAAGAACACGGTACACATTTATTGTTGAACAACAAAAAAGGAAATGTATGACCTGTCTACGGGACGGTAGTCGTTGTCATCACAAACCAGCTCTCTGATGGGCCGCAGCGCAGCCGGAGCTGTTCAGGCAGGGCGAGGTCTCTTTAAATCAGGAGTCAGATGACTTACGGTAGCTTTGGGGGCCTTATATTTCGGGGAGGCCTTATGTTCAGGGGAGACCTTATTATCAGGGAGGCCTTATTTTCAGGGGGTGCCTTATATGACAGCGAGAGGCAAAACTGGAAATAGGTCTTATTTTCGGGGGATGCCTTACTTTCGGGGAAGCGGTAAGCCCATGGGCTCGCTCAGCCCTCTCCCCCAGAGTCCGCCCTGACATGTTCTCTCCTAGGTCCCAGCCAGAGCGGCTCTGCCCCGCTGTCAGAGGCACAAAGCCAAGAATGAAGGTTGCGGGTCCCACAGCCACACACCGCACGCTCTCCGCTTTCTTGTCCATCCTCCATCCACATGTTTCTCTTTCAGCTCAGATTTTAAAGAGAGAGAACACCGGGGTGGGCAAAATAAGTTTATTGTTACAAGGACGTGACTCACAGAGGTTATTCTTGTGTTATTATTATTCATGTATCACTGTGTTATTTATTATTGTGGGGAACCTGCTTCTGCCCGCCCCTGTAGGATTGCTCATGGCCAGTCGATGACGGGCCCCCTTGGGGTCAGGGGCAACCTTAGGGTCCCGCGGCCCCATGACTCTGAACAGAGCCCCAGGTCCAGGCAGAGTGACAGGCAGGGCCACCCTTGAGACAGGAGCCGCAAGCCGGCATCTGAGTCCATAGACAGGCCCCAGGGTGGCTGGACGGGAGACAGAAGCAACAGCAGCCGGCATTTATAAGCGACTTCCCTCTTGGATTCCTCAGGAGTCTGTGGTCTCGCTAAGTTAAGTTCATTCTGGTCCCCGAGTGGCTGAGAGCACGACCTTTCCCTGCGGTGCGCCACGTGGGCACTTGGGTAGCCTCCAAACTGCTAACCGGGCCTCTGGTCAAAGGTGCCAAAGGGGCGGAAGGTCACCAGCACAGGCCGTGGGGAGTCAGACCAACAAGCAAGTTCAAACAAGCCGGAGCGCGTGCCGGCAGCCGCCAGCACGAGGCGGATGCCACAGCGGAAAGGGATCCCAGCTTCACCTCCCGGCTTTTACACCCCATTCCTGGCACCACGCCCCGTCTCTCTCCGGGGCTCCTGCCCATCAGCAGCCCCCTGAGCAGAGGAGAGAGGAGCAAAAGGAAGATGAATGGAACCGAAACGGGGGCAGGAAGGGAAAGCTGGGGGCGAAGGCACGTGAGGCGATGCGCACAGGTGGCTTCCGGGGCCGGGACACAGAATCTGGGCAGGACAGTGAAAAGACGGCGGCTGTCCATGGAGCGGGGACACTGGCCGCTCTGAGTGGCCGGGAACGGAAAGAAAAGGGGAATGCTCCTCTCGAGGAGGGTGACTCGTTGGCGAGGGTTTAGGAAGCCTTGCTGGGGATTTCCACGCCTGTCCCATCGCCAGGCCACCCCACAATAGGCAAGACAGGTTGCCATTCCTATCAGGATGGTCCCCGTCCAAAGCCCACGGGCCAGATCGTCACAGGTGTCCTAGGAGACACGGACCCAGGCTTGATGGGATGAATAAGGGAGGCATTCCTGGGAACGTCGAGGGTACACAGGGGCAGCTCCTCGGACAGTGGTTTTTCAACCGGTGCCAGCTGCCCTGATCTCCAGGAAAAAAGGCTCCCGTCCAGGCTGCTGCTGGCCGGGGTTTATTTCCATGGCAAACAGCTCAGGTTCCCCCGGGCCTTGCCAGCTGATAGGGTGGCTGAAGCCATCATGATTAGAATCAGGCTGATGCAAAATTTCTCCAAGAGATGATGCCCTCGGCTTCTGAATATTTCATGTCCCATCTGTCGTCGCAAAGAGCAGCCAGAGAGGCAGCATGCCTGTCCCTTTCTCCGCTGTGCCCTTCCTGACATCCTCTCCCCTCGTCTTCCTCTCGCTGCTCTCGTCTCGAGTTTCCTGAGCGCTTTCTTCTCCGCTCTCGGTTGATTTATTCATCAGTTCGCTGATTCCTCTTTTCAACAATATAATAAGCTCTCCCGGACCCAACTCTTCGCTCTGGGCTTTTCACATGATGAATGAGGCGCCTTCTGGCCTGATGGGGCCCCACACTATGTAATGGAGACAGGCAGGAAACTATCAGTAACGATGTCACCCCGGACCGTACAAAGGTTGCGCTCAGCTGTGCCTGAGGGTGTCAGGGAAGGGTCAGTTGACCCGGAAAGGCTGGGGTTGGGTCTTGAGGTGTGAGGAGAAACGGTACAAGTCACAGGGGAAAGGGAATTCCAGGCAGAGAGAGGATGTCAAGCTCACAGAGGTGTGAGCCCGTCTGGGGAGTGTTTGTGGATGGAAAGCAGGTCAGTGAGGCTGGAGCCGGCGAGGCACCGAAGAGTGTGGGCCATGCGGTGGGCGGCGAGGCAGGCAGGGCTAGGTCACAGGGAACCTTCCTGCCTATTGGGATTTTGCCATTTTGGTATCGGGGAGCCACTGAAGAGCTTCCAGCAAACAGTTAATACAAGCGATTCAGAGAATTTGATTTCAGTGCGGAAGTGAGGTTGAAGTTGGGGTGCGACAAGAGTCAGGGAAGTCAGAATAAAATATTATCCTCATGGTCCAGATGGATGATGATGTCCGCCCCAACTCAGGAAGCGGCAAGGAGGTTGGAGGGAAGGGGATGCATTTGAGAAAAGTTTTAGAATATTGGGGACCTTGTCGTTGACGGGATGGGGGAGGATAGGGGAGACAAGGGACAGGAGGAACTGGGGAGGACTCCTAGGTCCCCAGCTTTGGTAGTTAGCAGTCAATAGCAAACACAGGAAGACAAATAGGTTTGACAGTAAAGTTTGGAGGCATTGACTTAGAGGCACATGAAGGCATGAGGCTATGAGTCCAGCAGCCATCTTGGAGTGCAAGGGAATGCTGGCATGAGAAATCAAGATTTGGAGCTTAACAAATCCATGGCATGCTAAAAGTCTTGGGTGTCCTGGTCACAAGCTCCTTGGTGCCAGATCTTGTATCATATTGATCCTTGGAGTTTCCCCACATGCATTATAAGTAACTAGAGGCCTGGTGCATGAAATTTGTGCACTCAGGGGAGTCCCTCAGCCTGGCCTGAGTCCTCCTGTAGTCCGGAGCCCTCGAGGGATGTCCGACTGATGGCTTAGGCCCACTCTCCACAGGCCTAAGCACTGCTGTGGAGGCGTGAGAGGCTCCCTCCCACCACTGAACTTGCCAGCCATGAACCCGGCTTCTGGCTGACGAGCACTTTCCCTGTGGGAGCACACTGACCTCCAGGGGCAGCTCCTGTGTTGAGTGTCTGCTTCCTGGTGGTCAATGCGCATCATAGCGATCGGCCATTCCTCTGTTCGGTCAATTTGCATTTTAGACTTTTATCATCCTATATAATAAAAGCCTACTATGCTAAGTGTCCAGTTGTCCAGTTGGCCGTTCAACCAATCAAAGTGTAATATGCTAATGGTATGCTAAGGCCACTCAACTGCTTGCTATGATGTGCACCAGCCACCAGGGGACAGACACTCTGACCTGTAGGTTAGCTTGCTGCTGGGGTCTGGCTGATCAGGACTCAGTGCGATGAGTCAGATAAGCCCTGGAGACTTCCTGCGGTTCCTCCCCAGATGGCCAACCTGGTGGTCAGTGGCTCAGCCACAAGTGGTCAGTGGCTCAGCGACACAGTGGCCCGCCTCTACAGCAGCGCTAAGGATATCCGACTTATGGCTTAGGCCTGCTATCAGTGGGACATCCCTGAGAGTTCCCCAACTGTGAGAGGGCACAGGCTGGACTGAGGGACGCCCCCCCCCCCGTCCCAGTGCACAAATTTTGTGCACCAGGCCTCTAGTTATAGGATAAGCATTCAACAAATGTTTGCTGAATTATTGGCATACTAACTTCTCATGGAAATGTAGTGTTGGTGGGGAAGAGATATTAGAAGTAGCAATGTAGGGCCGTACTCTCTGGAAGGTTCTCTACACTGTGATTTCCTAGGAGGACCCAACAGGGAACTAACTCAGTCTCTACTAAAGCTTAATACAGAAGATCCACTGGTGTTTTAAAAAGTGATCCCTCATTTGAAAACATGAAAAAAACAACCACAGCAATTAAAAATCATGTGTCCTTATTTTAAAAATAGTAAGTGACTTGTGAATCCATCTTAAAAATAAGTCCAACATTGGAAATACAATAACCAAAAAAATGTTCATTGTGGCGTTATTTATAGTGCCATGGACTGGGGATCATTTATATAATCCAACAACATTAGGAATAGTTAAGTAAACTAAAACACACATTGGATGTGATGTTAGGGAGCCATTAACAATCATGACAGTGAAGAGTGAGTGGCAATGCAGAAGATGCATTGAACAGACAATAAATGAAAAAGCAAGACCCAAAATTGAGTAGGTCCTGTGTGGCTAATGCTCTCCCTGTGTTCTTGTGAGGATTGCATGAGATCATTCATTCAACAAAGATTTGTTGAGCATCTATTGGGTAACAGGCCCTCTTCTAGGGACTGAGGATACCGAAATGAACAAAATAGACACTAATGTCAGTGCAGTGGTCCGTAAACTGCGGCTCGCGAGCCACATATGGCTCATTTGCCGCTCTGTTGACTAATGAGTTTGCCAATGCTGCTCTAGTGAATGGAGCTTATGGTCTAATGGGGAGAGACAGACAGAAGCCAGTCAGTCAGATATCATTGTGTCATGTAGTGATCAGTGATAAAAAGGGTCACCGAGGGCTGCAGCTTTTTTTTTTTTTTTTTTTTTTTTAAATTTTAATTAAATCTTTATTATTCAGATTATTACATTTGTTTTTCTTTTTTCCCCTCCATAGCACCCCTCCACCCAGCTCCCACTCTTCCCTCCCTCCCATTGACCTCATCCATAGGTGTATGATTTTTGTCCAGTCTCTCCCTGTATACCCCTCACCCCTTTCCCCCTGAGAATTATCAGTCCACTCCCTTTCAATGCTCCTGATTCTAGTATATTCACCAGTTTATTCTGTTGATCAAATTTTTAATTCACTTAATTTTTAGATTCACTTGTTGATATGTATTTGTTGTTCATAACTTTTTTTATTTTTTATCTTTTCCTTCTTCCTCTTCTAAAAGAGTACCTTTCAGCATTTCATATAATACTGGTTTGGAGTTGATGAACTCCTTTAGCTTTTTCTTATCTGTGAAGCTCTTTATCTGCCCTTCAATTCTGAATGATAGCTTTGTTGGATAGATTATTCTTGGTTGTAGGTTCTTGCTATTCATCACGTTGAATATTTCTTGCCACTCCCATCTAGCCTGCATCGTTCCTGTTGAGAAATCAGCTGACAGTCGTATGGGTGCTCCCTTGTAGGAAATAAACTGTTTTTCTCTTGCTGCTTTTAATATTCTCTCTTTGTCTTTTGCTCTTGGTATTTTAATGATGTTGTGTCTTGGTGTGGTCCTCTTTGGATTCCTTTTATATGGGGTTCTGTGTGCTTCCTGGACGTGTAAGTCTATTTCTTTCATCAGATGTAGGAAGTTTTCAGTCATTATTTCCTTAAATAGGTTTTCAGTATCTTGCTCTCTCTCTTCTGGCACTCCCACAATTCTGATGTTGGTACGCTTGAAGCTGTCCCAGAGTCTCCTTATATTATCTTCACATTTTTGGATTCTTTTCTCTTCTTGCTTTTCCAGTTGAGTGTTTTCTGCTTCTTTATATTTCAAATTTTTGACTTGATTCTTGCCTTTCTCTAGTATGCTGTTAGGACTCTGTATAATATTTTTTATTTCAGTCAGTGAATGTTTCATTTCTAGTTGGTCCTTTTTCATCTCCTCTTGGGACTTGATAAATTTATCCATCTTTTCTAGCATATTCTTGAAAAACCTTATAAGCGTGGTTTTGAACTCTATATCCAGTCGTTTTTTTTCCTCCATTTCTTTTGTTTGTGATCCCTTCCCTTGTCTCGGCATTTTCACTATGTCGGGGAAACTTCTGTGTTGGATTCAGCCTTATAATGCCAGACGTGCAAAGCCGAAGAAGCCTAGGTTGAGCTTGGGATGGGTGGAGTCTCAGGGCTTAAGGGACCGCCTTGTCTTCCAGTAGGCCCTGCCCTCCACGGCCCCTGAGTCTCACGTGACTGGGTAATCGCTGGAGCGGTCCTCTAACCGCTGCCTTTCCAGCTCCCCTGCTCGCCAGGACCACAGGAGTCTAGGTCCACAGGGTTTCGCCCGAAACAGGGACCCAGTGGACTCAGAAGTGGCACAGTTGGGAGGGTCTGTCTCCCGCCCACTCGCGAAAGCCAGCGGCACAATCAGCAGTCTGTCCTCCGCGCAGCACCGTGCGTGCCGCCACCAGGCCTTTGATCTTTTGCGGCTCCCCTAAATTTCCGTGCACTTCTCCCTTTTCACAGTCCAAACTCCCCCCGTATGAGTTTCAGCTGGATCTGGGGTTTAGTGTCGTAAGATAAGGGGTTCAATGCCGTGGGAGTCTCCGTTTCCCTCCCGCCAGAGAAAGCCAGCCAGGTACTCAGGCACCCGCTCTCTCAGCGCGCGCGTCTCAGTACCTCAGCTTTTTGCAGCTCCTCTGGGTTTCCGTGAGCCCCTCTCTTTCCCTCTAGTTGTAGAACTTCCACTCAGCCAGCTTTCCTGTGGTTCTGGATGATGTCCGTTCTGTCTTTTAGTTGTAGTTTTGAAATTGTTGTGCGAGGCAGCAGTGTAGGAATTCACCTATGCCGCCATCTTGGATTCTCCCTGTTTTCTCGAGGGCTGCAGCTTTAGAGGGAGGCTGGCCAGGGAGGTGACCACTGAACGGAAAGAAAAAATAAGGGATCTGGTCATGGGTGCATCTGAGGGAAAGTGGACGGGCAGAGGGAATAGCAAGCATCAGAGCACCAGGGCAGGAGTGTGACTATCGAACTCTAGAAACAACCGACGGGGATGAGGACAGAGAATAACAGGGACCAGATCATGCGGGGCCGATATGTCCTCGGAAGGACTTTGGCTTTTCCTGTGCATGGAACCAGAACCTTGGCAGGAGCAGAGACAAGAGATGATCTGCCTTTTGCTTTAAGAGGATCACCCTGGCTCGCTGTTGAAAATAGATTGCAAGGGGTCAAAGGCAGAAAAGGAGAGATCAGTTAGGAGCCTACTGCAATAATCCAGGCAAAGATAATGGTGCCTTGTGGACGTTTCCCAGGGATGCCGAGCAGTGGCTGGGTGCTGGCTCTATTTAGAAGGTGGACATAACGGATTTGCCGATAAACTGAAAATGGCATGACAAGAAGATCAAATGCTCAAGGTTCTTATCTGCACAATGGCGAAAATAGCATTTCCGTTTCCTGAAATTGAGAAGACGGTAGGAGGAGCAGGTTTGAGGTTGAGGAGATCACTGCTCAGTATTGACTATGTTATGTTAGACATGCTTGTTACACACCTTTTCATGTCATCCTTCTGATAGCTGCACAGTATACCATGATACAGGTCACTGAACCACACTCTAGCTTTACCATCTCTTGCTGGACCAGTAAGCTGTTCCCAGCGTCACAGAAGTCATAGGCACACATGCAACCTTGTTCGGATGTCAGATCATTTCCTTAAGATTAATTGTGAGAAGTGAAATGGCTGGGTCAAAGGTTACAGCAATTTTTAACACTCTCAATACATTAATACCAAATGACCATGAATTGGTATAATAGTCTAGGACAGTGATCGGCAAACTGCGGCTCGTGAGCCACGTGCGGGTCTTGAGCCACGGTTTGCCACTCTGTTGACTAATGAGTTTGCCGACCACTGACCTAGACTCTCTATTCCAATAATTACAAGCTGTTGTTGTTCCTTGTGGTTAAGCCCCTATCCCAGTGTTGGCAAACTCATTAGTCAGCAGAGCAGCAAACCGTGCTCGCGAGCCCAGTTTGCCAACCACTGGTCTA
>JAAGEH010001326.1:0-14917 GCA_011751065.1 Lasiurus cinereus
TGACAGAAAATTTCCCCAATATAGAAAAGAAAAAACCCACACAAATCTAAGAAGCTCACAGAGTCCCAAGCAAAATGAACCCCAACAAACCGACACCGAGGCACATTATAATTAAATTGGCAAACACCGACGACAAAGAATCTTAAAAGCAGCCAGAGAGAAACAGAAAGTTATCTACAAAGGAACCCCCATAAGACTAGCTACTGACTTCTCAACAGAAACTCGTCAGGCCAGAAGGGAATGGAATGAAATATACAAAGTCATGCAAAGGAAGGGTCTGAATCCAAGAATACTGTACCCTGCAAGACTCTCAATCAAAATTGAAGGTGAAATCAAAAGCTTCACAGACAAAAAAGGACTAAGGGAACATATAACCACCAAACCAGCAATGCAAGAAATGTTAAAAGGTCTGCTGTAATAAAAAGAAAGAGGAAGCGAAGAAGGAACTCGGGGGTAAGGACTAAAAATGGCAACACATAAGTACCTATCAATAATAACTTTAAATGTAAACGGATTAAATGCTCCAATGAAAAGACATAGGGTAACCGATTGGATAAGAAAACATGATCCATATATCTGCTGTCTGCAAGAAACCCACCTTAGGAAAAGAGATTCACACAGATTGAGGGTGAAGGGATGGAACACGGTATTTCAGGCAAATGGAAATGAAAAAAAAAGCTTGGGTTGCAATACTTATATCTGACAAATTAGATCTCAAAGTGAGGGACATAACAAGAGATAAAGAAGGCCACTTCATAATACTAAAGGGAACAATCCAACAAGAAGAAATAACTCTGGTAAACATATATGCACCCAATATAGGAGCACCTAAATACATAAAAAAACTCTTGGAGGATATTAAGGGAGAGATTGACAGCAATACAATCATAGTAGGAGACTTTAATACCCCACTGTCACCATTGGACAAATCCTCTAAACAAAAAATCAGCAAAGAAACATCAATCCTAAATGACTCACTAGACCAGATGGAATTAATTGACATCTTCAGAATATTTCACCCCAAAGCCACAGAATATACATTCTTCTCCAGTGCACATGGGTCATTTTCAAAGATAGATCATATGTTGGGTCATAAGAAAAGTCTCTTCAAATTCAAGAAGATAGAAATCATATCAAGCATTTTCTCAGACCACAGTGGCATAAAACTGGAAATCAACTATAATAAACACAATAGAAAGAAATCAAACACATGGAGACTAAACAGCATGCTATTAAACAACGACTGGGTAACCAGAGAGATCAAGGAAGAAATAAAAAACATCATGGCAACAAATGACAATGACAACACAACAATACAAAATTTATGGGACACAGTGAAAGCAGTCTTGAGAGGTAAGTTCATAGCCCTACAAGCCTACTGCAAAAAACAGGAAACAATGGTAATAAATTACCTAAACCTACAACTCAAAGAGCTAGAACGAGAGCAACAAGAAAAGTCCAGTGTACTCAGAAGGAAGGACATAGCGAAGATCAGAGCGGAGATAAACAACCTGGAGACCAAAGAAACAATTCAAAAAATTAACAAAACAAAGAGCTGGTTCTTTGAAAGGATAAAAAAGATTGATGGACCCCCTAGCCAGGCTCACCAAGAAGCAAAGAGAGAAGACCCAAATAAACAAAATCAGAAATGAAAGAGGAGAAATAACAACAGACCCTGTGGAAATACAAAGGATTGTTAAAAAATACTATGAACAACTCTATTCCAACAAATTGGACAACCTGCAAGAAATGGACATTTTCCTAGAAAAATATAACCGCCCAAAACTCAATGAGGAGGAAGCCAAACATCTCAATAGTCCAATAACTATGGAAGAAATTGAAGCAGTAATCAAAAAGCTTCCAGCAAATAAAAGCCCGGGTCCAGATGGCTACACAGGAGAGTTTTACCAAACATTCAAGGAAGAATTAAAACCTATCCTCCTCAGACTATTCAAAAACATTCAAGAAGAAGGAATACTACCAAGCACGTTCTATGAAGCCAGCATCACCCTAATACCAAAACCAGATAAAGACAACACAATGAAAGAGAATTATAGGCCAATATCTCTCATGAACATAGATGCCAAAATCCTCAACAAAATTCTAGCAAATCGGATCCAGCAGTACATCAGAAAGATTATACACCATGACCAAGCAGGATTCATCCCAGGAATGCAGGGATGGTACAATATCTGCAAATCAATAAATGTGATACATCCAATAAACAAATTGAGAGATAAAAATCACATAGTCATATCAATTGATGCAGAAAAAGCATTTGACAAAATCCAACATCCTTTCTTGATAAAAACTCTCAGCAAAGTGGGAATAGAAGGATCATACCTCAACATCATAAAAGCCATATATGATAAACCCACAGCTAACATCATACTCAATGGGCAAAAACTAAAACCATTTCCCCTAAGAACAGGAACAAGACAGGGATGCCCACTCTCACCTCTCCTGTTCGACAGAGTACTGGAAGTATTAGCCATTGCAATTAGACAAGAAGAAGAAATAAAAGGCATCCAAATTGGAAAAGAAGAAGTAAAGTTGTCCTTATTTGCAGATGACATGATATTGAACATAAAAAACCCAAAGGACTCCATTCCAAAACTAATTGACTTAATTAATGAATTCGGCAATGTAGCAGGATACAAAATTAATACTAAGAAATCTGTGGCATTTCTATACACTAACAGTGAAATTATAGAAATAGAAACTAAAAAAGCAATCCCATTTACCTTCGCACCAAAAAAATTAAGATACCTAGGAATAAACCTAACTAAAGAGGTAAAAGACCTTTATGCAGAAAACTACAGGACACTGAAAAAAGAGATAGAGGAAGATGTTAACAGATGGAAGAGCATACCATGCTCATGGATTGGGAGAATCAACATCATTAAAATGTCTATACTACCCAAAGCAATCTATAGATTCAACGCACTACCCATTAAAATACCAATGACATATTTTACAGACCTACAAAGAATTCTTCATAGATTCATCTGGAACAAAAAAAGACCACGGATAGCTACAGCAATTTTGAGAAAAAAGAATAAAGTAGGTGGGATCTCAATACCAGACTTCAAGTTATACTACAAAGCAACTGTTCTCAAAACAGCCTGGTACTGGCACAAGAACAGACATATAGATCAATGGAATAGAATAGAGAACCCAGATATCCACCCAAACCACTATGCTCAATTAATATTTGACAAAGGAGGCATGAACATTCAATGGAACCAAGATAGCCTCTTTAATAAATGGTGTTGGGAAAATTGGACAGATACATGCAAAAAATTGAAACTGGACCACCATCTTACACCAAATACAAAAATAAACTCAAAATGGATACAGGACTTAAACATTAGAAGGGAAACCATAAAAATACTAGAGGAATCCACAGGCAGCAGAATCTCAGATATATGCCGAAAGAACTTCTTCACTGATACTGCTTCAAAGGCAATGGAAGCTAAAGAAAAAATAAACAAATGGGACTACATCAAAATAAAAAGCTTTTGCACAGCAAAAGAAACCATCAACAAAACAACAAGAAAGATCAAGCATGGGAGAACATATTTGCAAATGCTATCACTGATAAAGGTTTAATCTCCAAAATCTACAGCCAACTTATACAACTTAATAAAAGGAAGATGAAGGATCCAATAAAAAAATGAGCAACGGACCTAAATAGAACCTTTTCAAAAGACGACAGAAGGAAGGCCAAGAGACACATGAAATCATGTTCAAAGTCATTAATCATTCGAGAAATGCAAATCAAAACGACAATGCGATACCATCTTACACCTGTCAGAATGGCAATCATCAACAAATCAACAAACGACAAATGTTGGCGAGGATGCGGAGAAAAAGGAACCCTTGTGCACTCTTGGTGGGAATGCAGACTGGTGCAGCCACTGTGGAGAACAGCATGGAGTTTCCTCAAAAAACTAAAAATGGGAGAAATCCAAGATGGCCGCATAGGTAAACACCTATACTGCTGCCTCCCACAACAATTTCAAAACTACAACTAAAAGACAGAACGGACATCATCCAGAGCCACAGGAAAGCTGGCTGAGTGGAAGTTCTACAACTAGAGGGAAAGAGAGGGGCTCACGGAGACCCAGAGGAGCTGCAAAAAGCTGAGGTACGGAGACGCGTGCTGACAGAGCGGGTGCCGGAGTACCTGGCTGGCTTTCTCTGGCGGGAGGGAAATGGAGACTCCCAACGGCATTGAACCCCTTATCTTACGACACTAAACCCCAGATCCAGCCGAGACTCATACGGGGGGGAGTTTGGATTGTGAAAAGGAAGAAGTGCAAGGAAATTTAGGGGAGTTGCAAAGGATCGGAGGTCTGGTCGCGCACGGCACCACGCGGAGGACGGATTGCTGATTGTGCCACTGGCTTTCGCGAGTGGGCGGGAGACAGACCCTCCGAACTGTGCCACTTCTGAGTCCACTGAGCCCCTGTTTTGGGCGAAACCCTGGGGACCTAGACTCGTGTGGTCCTGGTTCGCAGGGGAGCCGGAAAGGCAGCGGTTAGAGGCGCTGTGGGTGCGCACGCGCACAAGGACCCCTCCAGCCATTACCCAGTCACGTGAGACTCAGGGGCCGTGGAGGGCGGGGCCGACTGGAAGGCAAGGTGGTCCCTTAAGCCCTGAAACTCCACCCCTCTCAAGCTCAACCGAGGCTTCTGCGGCTGATTCCAGCACAGAAGTTTCCCCGGCACAGTGAAAATGCCGAGACAAGGGAAGGGATTACAAGCAAAAGAAATGGAGGGAAAAAAACGACTGGATATAGAGTTCAAAACCATGCTTATAAGGTTTTGCAAGAATATGCTAGAAAAGATGGATAAATTTAGTGAGACCCAAGAGGAGATGATAAATACACTGACTGAAATAAAACTATTATGCAGAGTACTAACAGCAGACTAGAGAAAGGCAAGGATCAAGTCAAAAATTTGAAATATAAAGAAGCAGAAAACATTCAACTGGAAAAGCAAGAAGAGAAAAGAATCCAAAATTGTGAAGATAATGTAAGGAGCCTCTGGGACAGCTTCAAGTGTGCCAACATCAGAATTGTGTTGGTGCCAGAAGAAGAGAGAGAGCAAGATACTGAAAACCTGTTTAAAGAAATAATGACTGAAAACTTCCCACATCTGGTAAAAGAAATAGACTTACAAGTCGAGGAAGCACACAGAACCCCAAAGAAAAGGATCCCAAAGAGGACTACACCAAGACACATCATAATTAAAATGCCAAGAGCAAAAGAGAAAGAGAGAATATTAAAAGCAGCAAGAGAAAAACAGTTTATTACCTACAAGGGAGCACCCATACGACTGTCAGCTGATTTCTCAACAGAAACGATGCAGGCCAGACGGGAGTGGCAAGAAATATTCAACGTGATGAACAACAAGAACCTACAACCAAGAATAATCTATCCAGCAAAGCTATCATTCAGAATTGAAGGGCAGATAAAGACCTTCACAGAGAAGAAAAAGCTAAAGGAGTTCATCAACTCCAAACCAGTATTATATGAAATGCTGAAAGGTACCCTTTTAGAAGAGGAAGAAGAAAAAGGTAAAAGACAAAAAATTATGAACAACAAATACACATCTGTCAACAAGTGAATCTAAAAATTAAGTGAATTAAAAATCTGATCAACAGAATAAACTGGTGAATATAATAGAATCAGGAGCACAGAAAGGGAGTAGACTGATAATTCTCAGGAGGACAAAAATCATAAAGCATCAAACAGACTGTGAAATTATAGCAGAAAGATTAAAGTTAGGTGAGGTAAATAAGTGATCAATCAAAGGACTTGTATGCATGCTTATAAACATAACCAATGATCACAGACACTGGGGGGTCGGGGTACGCCTGGGAGGGAGGGGGGCAATGGGGAGATATGTATAAAAAATTAATAAAAATTAATTAAAAAATAGAAATTCTTATAGAGTAAAAAAAAAAAACTAAAAATGGATCTCCCATTTGACCCTGTAATACCACTTTTAGGAATTTATCCTAAGAAATTACAAACACCAATCAGAAAGGATTTATGCACCCCTATGTTCATAGCAGCACAATTTACAATAGCCACAATTTGTAAACAGCCTAGGTGCCCATCAGCAGATGAGTGGATTAGAAAACTGTGGTACATCTACACAATGGAATTCTATGCTGCCATTAAAAAGAAGGAATTCTTACCATTTGCAGCAACCTGGTTGGAATTGGAGAGCCTTATGCTTAGTGAAATAAGCCAGTCAATGAAGGAGAAGCATCACATGATCGCACTCATTGGGGGATAATAAAGAACATTATAAACTGATGAACAAAAGGATAGATACAGAGACAGTAAAGCTTCAAACAGACTGTGAAATTACAGCAGGAACATTAAAGTTAGGTGAGGTAGGTAAGAGATTAATCAAAGGACTTGTATGCATGCATATAAGCATAACCAATGAACATAGACACTGGGGGGTTGGGGTATGCCTGGGAGGGAGGGGGGGCAATGGGAAGATATGTATAAAAAATTAATAAAAATTAAAAATAAATAAATAAATAAATAAATAAATAAATAAAAAGAAAATAAAAATAATTTTAACTCAAAAAAAAAAGAGAAAAGAATTGTAGACCATATTGACATACTCATTATTATGAATGAAGAGAAGGAACTCAAAAATCTTTAATTTTGGGGGTGTCAATCAGGGAAAAAAGGAGACATATGTAAAAACTTTAGACAATAAAAAAAACTTCTAGCTTTACTCTGGGAGTGTTGGAACCAAGGTCAGAAAGAAGAAGGCATGGGAAGATAATTAGAGATGATGAGTTAGGTTTTAGGAAGTTGATTTAGCAGATAGATAATCAAGTGGAGATATTTTTATTCTACAGCGAATATGTTCTGGACCTATAGCCAAAGATCCAGGTTGGTGATATGTTGATTTGAGAGCTCTTTACATTGACATAACAGCTGCATCCATGAAGGTAAAAACATTCCCTGGTGAAATGCAGAGACAGAAGTCCAAAGTATAAACCCTATGGGTAAAGCTAGGATTAGGGCTTTGGAGGAGAAACGGATACCAGTGATAATGAAAGTAAAATTAATTAATAAAGAATAAAACATCAAAATATTATTGCTATAGAAGTCAAAAAAGAAAGAAAACAAATCTCAAATAGCAGTATTAATTTTTAAGAGTAGGAGATGCCAAAATAAATGAGATGAACACTGAAAGGATGAGTGGGTTTACTAAATAAGCAAGCACTGTTGGCCTGTGAACAGTGGGACAAAGGCACATAACCCAACCTTGAGCAGCCTTTGCCAGTCTCTCTGTGGTGGTTTGCTTCTTATTAACTCCATATTTGAAGTCATATTTTTGAATTTTAATTAGCTTGCTTCACAAAGAAAATATATGTCTTTAGTATATTAATATCACATTGCAAACTATTTTCTACATAATAAAAGGCTAGGGGCTATCACATCCTAAATGATCAGATGGATAAATGGTCACCAGGCAGGCAGGGAGGCGGGGGATGGGTAGGTAGTGTGGAGGAGGAGGGCACAAGATAGGGCAAGGCAGGTGCAGCGAGGTCTTTAGCTTCTGGCCTGGGGCTGGGCAGAGGCCTAATGACCTCACCGCTCCTTCAGTGGCTATGGATCAGGCCCGGAGAAAGAGGCAGGGCCTGACCCATAGCCACTGCAGCTACGGGGGAGGCCCAGAGAGAGAGGCAAGGGCTGATTAGCACCTGCTGAGGAAGCTGTGGATCAGGCCCTGAGATAGGCCCAAAACACTGACTGCCATAGAAACCAACCAATCAGAACCAAATCTGGGAGAACTGTGAAGGCAGAACCTAAGGTGGGGGTTGAGGAGGGGTTTTAAGGGCAACAGCTATTTGGTGTAAGGTGTAGAAAGCATTTCAATTTTTTAATGACCAGTTTGGCAGTACACTGAATGGCCAGAATATTATGATCTCTGAACACGTAATAATCTGGCCACTCAGTGTATATCTTATATAATAAAAGGCTTTGACCAGAGGCAGGTCAGCCAACTACCCATGTCCTTCCCCCAGGCCAGGCTGGCCAGACACCACCCATGCATAAATTCAAGCACTGGGCCTCCAATATATATACATATAATGCATATGGCTGACTATCAGTCCAGATACAGTGGTACCTCGAGATACAAGTACCCTAACACATGAGATTTTTGAGATATGAGCCATCGAGCGAGCGATTTTTGCTTTGAAATATGAGCAACAGTTGAGATACGAGTAATCTCGAGGATCATCCGGCTGCACACTACCCACCAGTTTACCGCTACTCGAGCGTCTCATAGTTTCCCACGCCTCAAGGTTACGGAACGAATTAAACTTGTATCTTGAGGTACCACTGTATAGGGGTTATGTGCAATATCCAAGAGCATCTCTTCCTGCTGAAAAATGCTTTATCTCTCTCTCCTCCCATTTAAGCAATCCTATTCTATATAATCTATTTATGCTAATAAAATGGTAATATGCTAATTAGACCTGGTGGCTGGCCATCTTCTGGACATACAAATTTCTTCCAGAAAAAGCCATGGTGGTAGAGCCCACAGCAGAGGCAGTTAGGGGCAATTGGACCAGCAGGGGAGGCAGTTGGGGCAATATCAGGCTGGCAGGAGAGGGCAGTTGGGTGTGAGATCAGGCCAGCAGGGAAGAACATTTCGGAGCAATCAGGAAGGCAGGCAGAGGCAGTTAGGGACAATCAGGCAGGCAGGCAGGTGAGCAGTTAGAAGCCAGCAGTCTCAGATTGCCAGAGGGATGTCCATTTAGAGAGGGTGCATGCTGGGCTGAGGGAAACCCCCCTCCCATGCACAAATTTTGTACACCAGGCCCCTAGTCTTGTAATAACTGATTCAAAAATCTCAATCTTAATGTCTCAGGAATTTTGGGGAGATGAGTAAAACCTAGAATTTAAAATCTAATTACCATGGAATATTCTAGTTCTGGGTTAAAAATAGGTTAAGAAGTAAATATAAACGTATTATTCCAGGAACACGATATCCCTTAATTCCACCATTAAGAAACTCCATGTCATCAGAATGCTTACCTTCTGTATCTTGAATTGTGAGCAGGTATGATTGAAGGCATTTGCCACTTTTCTGTATTCTGGTTGACCAGGGTGTAGCTCAATCAAACAGACATGCATCTGCTTCATATCACTCCAGTGTCCAGGGATCTCAACTGCAAAGTAGACATTTGAGGACATTCTGTACCCGGGAAAGCTCATCTACACAGTCCCCCTCCCTGGTATGCTTCAAAAAACCAAATAACATGTGTGTTCTTGTTTTACAATCTCCTGACTCAATGTATTGATACATTTTTCATATTTCTAGGAGGACGTTTTTCAAAGCATAGACCACAGACCACCACACAACCAACGGTAATTCTTATTAAAACACACACACACACACACACACACACACACACACACACAATATCCAATCAAAATCACTCAGGGGTGGAATCTGTGTGTCTACATCTTTACAAGTTTTCATCATGCCCAGATTTGAAAACTGCTGGTGTAGTGTAACTGGACTGCGTATTCTGCTCAGTCTCTAATCTGTCATAATTCAATAATTTAACAATCAATTATGAGTTTTAAATAATCACTATTGTCTTATTTACAAATGCAAGCATTTTTGCTACACCTCCCACTATAAGGCCATGCACATCAGTTCTTTTGTTATTCTTCACAACATCCTTAAGCGTTGAGTGGGTGGTGAGTTTTGCTATGTGGCAGCTCCATCTCCTCTGTTAAACAAAGTTTTATTCTTGACTTCTCATTGCCCCAGGGTTGCTCTGGGTGTGAGGAATTCATTCACACTGATCTCCCAAAAGATGAAGAGAAGGTACAGAAAGGGAAGCCATTTTTACTAGTTTTCAGTGGGGGACTTCTGTGGTTTGAAGTCTGTCTCACCTCTATATGAGACAAGCATTCCCTTCTCAGAATCTGAGGCTGCTTTCTATGTGTGTGTCTAGAAACTTTATTCTTAGATATGACTTCTGGGAGATCCTGCAGGCTCCAGGGCCTCTCTGGATACCAATCATAGAGGCAGAAAGTGCCCACTTCTGACCCGGCTGTCTTTTCCCTTTTGTTCTAAATAAAATGGGAAGGCAAGGGAGGTTGGGCGGGGAGGGGCCTGTAGTAGATCAACTGAAGGAGTTGTATACCTGTGTGTAGGCATAGCCAGTGGATACAGGGCAATTGGGGTGGGTGGAGAGGAGAGACAGATGAGGGCATGTACTGAGGAGTGGGGAGGGCAATAGGGAAAAGAATAAAAAATAAAATAAAAGAAAGAAAAAGAAAATTAACGTCCATTTGTAATACTAACAGCAGGACACCCATGAAAAACACATATGGTGTCAAAATAAGCCAAAGGAAAAGCGGGTAGGCAAAAATAAAAAGGACTCCAAGTCAATTTTATAGAAAAGACTCCTTTATTAACTCTTGGTCGAGTATATGTTTATATACTTTCAGAAAATAACTCCAAGACCAAGTGGACTCCTGCAACAGAGAGGAACTGACAGGTCTGTGCCAAACATGAAGGCAAGAGGAGAAACAGTCAAGAGATGGAAGACGCAGATGATGCCTTGCCATGTGTTCAGTCAGTAGCTGTGCATCGCTACAGGTTGCCTACGACCAAACCAGAGCAGTGCCACCATTAGTCCACTATCCAGATACCATTGATGACATGTACACATAAGGAACTGTTTGACATTGAAATTGGGACTCAAACATTTTTCTTATGCTCTTGTGGGTTTATTTCTGGCCTACAGGGGCAAGATGTTTTTAATGACAAGAATCACGGGGTCGGGGAGAAGCAGATGCAGAGGCAAAGAAGCAATGAACAGACTGTCCTGCTACAGTGGGAAGGCAGGGGAGGTTGGGGAGAAGGGGCCTGTAGGAGATCAAGCAAAGGACTTGTATGCTTGTGTGTAGGCATAACCAGTGGATACAGGGCAATGGTGAAGCGGGGAGGGGGGGTGGGGAGGGAGAGACAGGGAGATGGGTGAGGGCATGTACTGGGGGGTGGTGAGGGCAATAGGGAAAAAAAAAAAAAAAAAAATTTTAAAATGTTTAAAGAAAGTAAGAAATCATAAAAGAAAGAAAGAAAGAAAGAAAGAAAGAAAGAAAGAAAGAAAGAAAGAAAGAAAACCTTGGGCCTCTTTTCTTTAAAGCCCATGGCTGTCCCTCTCCTGACTGGAGCAGCCATTACCTCCCAGAAGAACTGGCTCTAGGGAGCTTGTGAACTACAAACAGGCAATTTGGCTATGGTAGCACTAAGATGGTCATCCTCAGGATGTTGGGCTCACCCAGGCTGTATTTTCCCCATCTTAAGGTAAACTCCCTGAGTTTTATATCTGTATACAGAAGAGTCACTTGAATTTTATCGACTTGACTACAATTTTGATAGATATACAAAGTACTGTTAAGCCCAAAGTAAGTGTAAAATAGAGGATAACAAGCATGAAAGTTTAACTCACCTTGAGGTTTCGTGATGCGCTGAATTTGTAAAGTGTGTCCGTTTGCACCTGTAGCAATGCATGTTTTCACGTCCACCGTGTAGTTCTGATTATTAATTTGGACATCAACTGTTTTCCCCTGTTTTTTTCTTGCCTCCTCCAATTTCATATTGGTTATTTTGTCAAAACTATGAAAAGTGTTATTGTCGTCATATTGCCATTCTACAAAGTCAGTGATATAATCTGCTCTGGATTCCTGCTCTTTGGTTGCTCTAACTGCCTTGATCATTTCCTCAATTACATTTCTAGCCTGTTCCACATCTCTGCTAATTCCTGAAACCTTAATTAAATGTTTTTGGTGGTCCAAGTCCACGGTAATATTCAAATCCTTCTGCAGCTTATTCAATTCCTGATATTCCCTTTCATCAAAGTCTTTGATACATTCCTCTTCACTGGTGTAAAGACTCTGTTCCTTTTCCATCAGATTCTTTAGGCAGGAGATGGCGTTTTGTATACATGTTTCATTTTCACCACACACCTGAAAAATTGCTGATTCTGTTTTCTTCTCCAAAATCAAAGCCTTTCGTTTGGGGGGAGGTTGCTTTGAGAATTCCGAAAATGCTGAAAAAGAAACACAAGGGAATGCAACAATTGTTTTGGATTTAAAAGGAAAAAAAATATTTAGCTATTATCTATTTCTCCTTTTCTCCTTTCCTGCCTTCTCCCCTTCTTTCTTCTTTTGTAGTCGTTGTGCTGTATATGGAATTTCTAGGATTTATTAATCTTATAATTGGAAGTGTGTATCTTTTGAGCATCTTCGCCCTTTTGCCACCTCCCACCAGCCCACTCCTGGCAACCACCAATCTGTTCTCAGTATCTGAATTCAGGTTTTTTAGATTCCACATATTAGCTTTATTGTACATTATTTGTCTTTCTCTGTCTGACATTTCGTTTAGCATAATGTCCTCAAGGACCATTAATATTGGTGCAAATGGCAGGATTTCGTTTTTTATGACTGAATAATATTCCATCACAAATGCAGGATTAGGCCAAAGAAGGTTTACAATTGCTCATATGGAAAATAATACCATAATTTATAAGTAATAATGCAAGAATAAACTCAGTTTCCCACACTCACAATTATAAACCTACTTTTACCCCACCCTGTATATACCACATCTTCTTTATCCATTTATTTTGCCAATGGGCAGGATGTTGTTTCCATGTCTTGGCTATCTCAATAACGCTTCAATGAACATGGGGGAGCAGATATCTTTTAGAGATAATGATTTCATTTCCTTCAGATAAATACCCAGACGTGTAACTACTGGATCATATCTTATTTATAGTTTTAATTTTTTAAGGAACTCCTACTATTTCCCATAGTGGCTGTACCAGTTTACATTCCCTTTTCTCCACATTTTTGTACACAAGGATTCCTTTTTCTCCACATTTTTGTCAACATTTATTTCTTGTCTTTTCTATAATAGCATTCTAACAGGTGTGAGGTGATATCTCATTACTATTTTGATTTGCATTTCCCTGATGATTAGTGATGCTAAGCCCCTTTTCATGTACCTGCTGGCCAATTGTATATCTTCTTAGGAAAAATTATGTCTATTCATATCCTCTGCAAATTTTTTAAATGGATTGTTTGGGTTTTTTCAATAAGTTTCATGCCTTCTTTATATGTTTTTATGTAAACCCCTAATCAGATATATGATTGCAAATAATTTCCTCCATTCAGTAGGTTAATGGTTTGCTTTGCTCTACAAAAGCTTTTTTGTTTGATATAGTCATACTTGTTTATTTTTGGTATTGGTGTGTGTGTTTTTGCTGTCAAATTCAAAAAAATTATTGTCAAGACTGATGTTAAGAAGCTAACTTTTTATGTTTTCTTTTAGAAGGTTTATGGTTTCAGATCTTACATTCAAGTCTTTAACCTATTTTGAGTGGATTTTTGTGCCTGGTGTAAGATAGTGGCCAGTTTCATTCTTTTGCATCATTGTCCAGTTTTCACAACATCATTTATTTTCGCATATGTGCTACTGAAGTAAGCGCCCAACACTATTTATTAAACAGACTATGCTTTCCTCATTGTATATTTTTGGCCATTTGTTGTAAATTAATTGATCATGTATGCATGGACTTATTTCTGAGTTCTCTATTCTCTTCCATTAATCCATATGTCCGTTTTTATACCAATACATTACTGTTTTGATTATTACAGCTTTGAAATATACTTTCAAATCATGTATTGTGATGCTTCTAACTTGATTATTACTTAAAGAGAATAAATTTTTTTTGTTTTATTATTTTGCGGGTTTTTGTGATTCCATACATTCTTTACAATTGTTTGTTAGCTGAAACCGGTTTGGCTCAGTGGATAGAGCATCGGCCTGCGGACTGAAAGGTCCCGGGTTCAATTCCGGTCAAGGGCATGTACCTTGGTTGCGGGCACATCCCCAGTGGGGGGCGTGCAGGAGGCAGCTAATTGATGTCTCTCTCTCATCAATGTTTCTAACTTTCTATCCCTCTCACTTTCTCTCTGTAAAACAATCAATAAAATATATTTTAAAAAAGAAAAGAGAATTCCATTTGAATTTAGCACTGAATCTGTAGATTGCTTTAGGAAGTATGAATAGCTTAACAATACTAATTCTTACAATACATGAGGAAGATAAATAAGTACCAAAGATATAATGTACAGCATGATGACTATAGTTAACACACCTGTACGATATACATATATATATATATATTTATGAAAGCTGTTAATTCTAAGAGTTCTCACCACAAGGAAAAAAATCATTTTGCTTTCTCATTTTCAGAGATGTATGAGAATGATGGATACTAACTAAACATATTGCAGTAACATATGTAAAGTCAAACCATTAAGCAGTACACCTTAACTTGTGACACATATCAATTATATCTCAATAAAACCAGGGAAAGCTAATAACCTACCACAAAAAATAATGTAGAATTTTGGCTATTTCTCATGTGTCCTCAATATAGAAAGATACATTTCATAAAAATCAACAACTCACATGCAATATTAGACATTACAGACTGTGAGGGAGCCTGGGAGCCTTTTCTTTTTTTCATGTTGGCACAAAAAACGTTCATTATTTGAGGCTGAAAGATAACAACTTTAACTTTTTTTATAGACCGGACAAGTCCTTTCTGGATAAAGTCTTCAATGGCATCCATGATGGCTTCAGCAACCTTATCTGGGTCTTGTTGAGCACATCCTAGAAAGGCAAATAAAAATGACTAGAAAAATAAGGATCCAGTTGGAAAGGGCTGAAGAATGAATTAGGGATTCCCATTCTCAGAGAATGAATCCACACACCCCAAATTTTTCATCTCCATGGACTTTTCTAACAATCCATCAGCAAACACTTTTGAA
>JAAGEH010001327.1:0-12868 GCA_011751065.1 Lasiurus cinereus
GCACCAAGCACATCCGGGAAACGCAGGCCTGGCCGGCAGGTGGCGCGCTGCATGCTGGGAAGTGTAGTTCTGGGACGCTATGGAGGGGGGGCGTGGCCACGGAGCAGTGCATTCTGGGGAATGTAGTTTTTTCTGGGCACCGCTGGGCTGGGGAGAGGCCTCCTCTGCGGCTGTGATGCTGGTCTCTGTGTCCGTCCGTCCGTCCGTCCCGTGCAGCCGGCCCGGATCCCAGCTCCCTTCCCATCTCTGATTCCAGCAGACGCCCTGGGGCCCTAGAAAGGCCGAGACCGCAGAGCGTGGGGTGCAGCCGAGAGCTGGGTGTGATGCCCAGAGTCCGGGGTCCCCAATAATCCGCCACTAAGGAGCCTTTTCCGATGCAAAAGCAAAGAGTCTTCATTCGAACCCGGGGTTGGCTCCCAGCCTCTTTCTGGCGCAGCAGCGAGGCGAGAGAGCGAGCCGGGCGGGAACAATGAGTTCTATGGGGTAGGATATTGGGGGGGCTTAGGGAGGTGACGAGGGTGACAGAGACTGGTCACTTGAATTGGGGTCTTTCTGTGGTTCAGCCTCATGAGGCCCCTCGCTGTGTTCCTGGAGCTTCATTGGTCCATTCGGGCAGTGGGTGGGGGTCAGGGAGGTTAGGACACGGCTGGCTCCCCTGTGGCCCCTCCCAGCAAAGGGAGGGGGTGTAGGCAGGGGGCCCAGCCCTAGAGGACAGGATGGAGGGGAGTCCCTTTCCTTTCACAGGCACGCTTGTCCCCGGGGGCCCACCTAGAGGGCACTCGGTGCTGCGGGGACCCGGGTGTGTGGAGCCGATCCGCTCCACCTCCAGAGAGCCGGCCGAGGCTCCACGCGGGCCCGCCTCCCGGAGGGCGCGTGTGCAGGAGGCAGCCCATCGGGAATTCTCATCACTGATGTTTCTCTCTCCCTCTCCCTCTCCCTTCCCCTCTGAAATCAACCTATCTACAGCGGCACCTCGAGACGCGAGTTTCATTCGCTCCGTCACCTTGAGGCGTGGGAAACGATGAGATGCTCGCGTCGCGGTCAACGGGTGGGTCGTGTGCAGCCGGCCGATCCGCGCGATGACTCCTATCTCAACTGTGGCTCGTATTTCAAAGCGAAAATCGCTCGCTCGAGGGCTCGTATCTCAATAATCGCGTATGTCAGGGCGCTCGGATCTCGAGGGGCCGCTGTATCTAAAAGCCTAAGCGGCCGTTAGGACCCGTTGATCGAATGACTGACTGGTCGAGTGGTCGCTGTGACGTGTACTGACCACCAGGGGGCAGATGCTCAACGCAGGGGCTTCGCCCGGCCGCTCAGTGCGCTCCCACAGCCAACCTCCCCGGTCCCTCCCCCTGGACTGGGCGTGAGACGGCCCCCATTGGCCCCGATCGCTGGCCAGGCCCAGGGACGCCACACGCACACGAGTTCGTGCACCGGGCCTCCAGTCTATATGTTAAAATCCCAGTGGCCCTCACGCCCTAACGACCAACACGGGTCACCAGGAGGCTGCGTGCACAGCGAGGCCGGGCGGGTGGGTGGGGACTTGACTCTGAGTCCCAGGGTGTGGCCAGGGCCTGGGGTCCAGGATCTCATGCAATTTCCCACGGGTCTGGGTCTCGCGAGATTTTGCGCGCTGGGTCACTAGCGAAGATATAATTAAATCTGGGCACGTCCAGCCTTATAAACCCGTTTATCAGTACATGTATCAGTACATATATTACTGTTCTTTATTTATTTTTCTTTTTTTCTTTTTTAAAATGTATTTTATTGATTTTTACAGAGAGGAAGGGAGAGGGACAGAGAGCCAGAAACATCGATGAGAGAAAGACATCGATCAGCTGCCTCCTGCACGCCCCCTACTGGCGATGTGCTCGCAACCAAGGTACATGCCCTTGACCGGAATCGAACCCGGGACCTTTCAGTCCGCAGGCCGGTGCTCTATCCACTGAGCCACACCGGTCTCGGCAGTGCATATATGACTGTTCTTAATGTTTAGTCACAGTTCTTGATGTTCAGTCACCTCGTTTTGCCGTTAATTTCTTTCTTCTCCCGCCTATTTCCGGGCCCTAACACGTACCAGGCGCCGGGGAGACGCAGAAAAGGGGAGTTTCCAGAGCCGGTGAAGAGGGAGCATTGCCGTCCCGGGAGCCTGTGCCTCTGACCCAGCTGGGGACCCCGGCCCCCCCCGGGCGTGTCCTCGGCGGGTCAGCCCTGGCTCGTTAGCACGGGGAGGTGTCCTCTCCACCGCGACCTCGTAAACCGCAGCCCCGCCTCCGCTCTCCCCGGAGGAAACCTTAACGAGGCGGCACCCACCGAGGGCAATTAGCCGCCCGCCGTCAGCTGAGCCGCCCCTGGCACCTGGGACCCAGCGGCTGGCAGGCCTCCGGGAGGGCCGGCCCGGTGACAGGGAGATGGGCTGGGCGCGTCCCCGGTGAGAAGGTGTGAGCAGGTGGGGGAGGGCTCCTGGGGGAGGGTCCCCAGCCCCCCCGCTTCCCTGAGCTCGGCAGCTGACGCCTCGGGGTGCTCACTGCTCCCCTGCTGTTTGCCGGGCGCTTTCCGGCAGCCATGGGCCTCCACGCCCTCTGGGGCTCCGGCTCCTCCCACGCCGATTGCACCTCTGCTTCCCACCCGCACCCCGGGGCCTGCAGCTGCCGCCTGACCCTGACCCTGACCCTGACCCTGACCCTGACCTCTGTAGACCGTCTGTCAGCTCCTGCGACCTCCAGGCCCCTCTGGCTGAGCGATTGATCCGCAGCCAGAGGCGGCTGCCAACCCTCCCGGCGGGCACCGGGGCGGGTAGCCAGCGCCCACCTGCAGGCCGGCAGCTCATTCCAGCAGCTGGGCCACCAGGTGGCCGGGTCCCCGCCAGGCAGGGGAGGCGGAGCGATGGGCCGGCTCCCTGTGAGGAAGGACACAGCCGTGCCCAGCACCTTGGACCCCCGTTCACTGCAAGCTCCGTCCGTGCGGCCGGCTCTCGGGGCACACGCACACGGACCCGCCCTCCACGCTCCCACAGCGCGCGCTCTGCACCCCAGGCTCCCGGGCACGGCGGGCGGCTGCCCAGACAGGGGAGGACGCCGGGCCTGGTGCCCGTGGTGACAGGCCTTTCCTGCAGCAGGGACTGAGGTGGCTCCTGGTCACTTCCTCTTGGACGTGTGGGGTGACGGCAGCTTCCTGCTGCTCCCGGGGCTGCTCCTTCTGCTGCGGCCGGGGGCCGGGCAGGAGCCAGGCAGGAGCTGGGCAGGAGCCGGGGTGGGGTGAGGGGAGGGGTGCCATCGGGAAGCAGCCACACGCTGCCAGCATCACAGGCCCCGGGGCCGCGTCAGGTCACACCGCCCGGAGCCTTCCCGAGTCCGTCTTTAGTGGCCACACGGGTGACCCTGGGCCACTGGACAGGACAGTGCACATGTGGCCTCCTTTATCCTCCTGAACTGCCCCCCACTGTCCACCAGGGGAGGCTGTGGTCCTCTCTGACCCCCTGTCCTCCCTCATCCCACCATCCTCCCTCACCCCCTCCTCCCTCACCCCCTGTCCTCCCTCCCCCCTCCTCCCTCACTCCCTCCCCCTTCACCCCCTCCTCCCTCACCCCCTCCTCCCTCACCCCCTGTCCTCCCTCACCCCCTCCTCCCTCACCCCCATGGCCTCCCCCAGGGGACCCTTTCTTTGATCTCTCCCTGCAAATGGCCACCCCCTCTGCCCTCCCTCCCATCAGGCTGCCCATCAGGCACAGCTCTGCCACCCTCCGTGTGCCCTCAGCCAGTCGCTCCCCAGCCTCCGGGGTAAACACCCTCTCACCGTCTCAGGGACGCACCCGGGGAAGGTGACCTGGAGCTGACAGCTTTGAAAATGCTGCGTCTCTTACGTCATCGCTTCCCGAAAGGTCCTCCTCCCGCCGCCGCCGCCGGAAAGGACAGCAGTGCATCCGGGAGGAGACACCGCTGCCTGGACGGAGCCTGGCTGTGCGGCCGCATCCTCCTCCGTCCGCCCTGGACCCCGGCCGCCCGGCCGTGTGCAGACCCGCCCCCAGCTCCCCGCCCTCCCCTCACCGCCGGCTCAGAGAGGACGGGCGCTCCAGAGACCTGTGCTTGCTCAGAGACCAGCCCCCCCCACCCCCTAAGGAAGCCCCTATTCACGGAGGGATCCGCCGGCAGGAGCCCGTGTCCTGGAGCCCCTCCCTTCCTCGGACCCGGGCCCCTGAGCGCTGGGCCTGGGCCCGGCACCGCTCCTCCCCCTGGAGCAGAGGCAGAGACACCCCGGGTCCCCGGGGAGTGGCCTCCCGACAGCTGGCTCCAGACCCTGCAGAGGTGTCACCGTCTGAGGGTGAAAGACGCCAATTCTGGTTAAGAAACAGCACTTCTGGAGGACCTTCATCTGACCTCTCTTCTGCAGCTTCGAATGACCTGGAGGAGGGAGGAGGCCACAAGGGACACCCTCGCCGTCGGCGTTTGAGCCGGTCCCGAGGCCAGGAGCCCCAGACGCTCCTTGTCTGGACTCTGAGCTGGGGGAGCGGGTTGGGGGGGGACGCATGGGCCAGAGGGAGTCTGGGCTGGAATCGCCAGGATGTTGTGGAGGCACCCGGCCAGGCTCCGAGCTGACCGCGGATTCAATCACGTCCTGTCCGTGGTCCGGTTCTCACCTTCCCTGGGAACCGACGTTCTCACCTGCAGAACAGAAACAAACCCTGTTTCCCCGAAAATCAGATGGTGTCTTCTATGAATGTTTGCTCCCCAAGAGGTGCCAGGTCTTATGTTCAGGGGATGTCTTATTTTTCCATGAAGAAGAAGACGGTACACATGGATTGTTGAACAAAACAAAAGAAAAAAAGGAGCCAAAACTGGTGTGGCTCAGTGGATAGAGCGTCGGCCTGCGGACTGAAAGGTCCCAGGTTCGATTCCGGTCAAAGGCATGTACCTTGGTTGCAGGCACATCCCCAGTGGGGGGCGTGCAGGAGGCGGCTGATCGATGTCTCTCTTTCATGGATGTTTCTAACTCCTATCCCTCTCCCTTTCTCTCTGTAAAAAATCAATAAAATATATATTTTTTTAAAAAAGGAAATGGATGACCTGTCGACAGGACGGTAGTTGTCATCACCAACCAGCTCCCTGATGGGCCGCAGCGCAGCCGGAGCTGTTCAGGCCGGGCGAGGTCTCTTTAAATCAGGAGTCAGACGCCTGGCGGTCGCTTCGGGGGCCTTCTGTTCTGGGGAGGCCTGATGTTTCGGGGGAGGCCTAATGTTCAGGGAGGTCTTATTTTTCGGGGGGAGGCCTTCTATGACAGCGAGAGGCAGAACGGGAAGTAGGTCTTATTTTCGGGGGAGGTCTGACTTTCGGGGAAGCGGGGTAGCTCCTTCTCAAGGTGTTCTCGTGCAAACCGAGCCAGGAAGCACACAGGGAGGCACGCGTGTCCTGTCCGTGGAGCTCGGATGCCCGGATCCTAACGACGAAACGCAAGGGCGACTCATTTTTTAAAGACGCGTGTCCCGCGGACATGTGGGTTACGTACGAATAGAGACTTCTGGGAGGAGGACTCGGGGCGGGAGAGGGGCGGAGGGGTCCGAGAAGGGGGGCTTTGTCCAGCCCAGGACATGCTCTGTGTCCGTGGCAGGATGCAGGCAGGAAGGAGGTGCCGGAGAGGTCAGATGGAGGTCATTCGAAGCTGCAGAAGAGAGGTCAGATGGAGGTCATTCAAAGCCGCAGAGAGGTCAGATGGAGGTCATTCGAAGCCGCAGAAGAGAGGTCAGATGGAGGTCATTCGAAGCTGCAGAAGAGAGGTCAGATGGAGGTCATTTGAAACCACAGAAGAGAGGTCACATGAAGGTCATTTGAAGCAGCAGAGAGGTCAGATGGAGGTCATTCAAAGCCGCAGAGAGGTCAGATGGAGGTCATTCGAAGCCGCAGAAGAGAGGTCAGATGGAGGTCATTCGAAGCTGCAGAAGAGAAGTCAGATGGAGGTCATTTGAAGCCGCAGAGAGGTCAGATGGAGGTCACTCGAAGCCGCAGAGAGGTCAGATGGAGGTCATTCGAAGCCACAGAGCCGTCCCCTCTCATTCCGCAGCGGCGTGAGAATAGCGGAGCCGCCGGGAGGCCTGTGCGCAGGGCGCGAAGCACACAGCACCCAGAGCTGCCACCCCGGCCTCTGCCCCTTCCTCGCAAACAGAAGACCAGGAGAATCCCCGCTGCTGGGAAACCCATCGAGGAGAGAAACGCCCGAGGAATGTTGGGGGTGTCGGACCCCCCGGGGGGCCCAAGACGTGTGTTTCCAAGAGGCGCCGGGTCACTGCGGTGCAGACATGATGCCAACCAAGAGGCACGAGGCTCCAGAGGCCTTGCCTTAGCAATGAGAAGTCCGTGGGGACCCTCTGGGGAGCACCCAGGTGCCGGGGTGGGGGCTGTAAGGAGGGAGCACCAAAACTCTCCCCTGAGACACATTCACAAACGGGCCGTCTATTCATTAAATGTTAGCAGATTGTTGTATCATTATTTTTTTAAATAATAATGGTTGCTTTGTCCTTTTTTCACCTGTTTGTATTGCTGGCCTGTAAAAATGAAGAGCAAAAAAATAGCGCCGACCTGCCGTCATAAGGACGTTCAGAATACGAAGACGTAAGTTGGGTTTTTCTGAGTTTCGTCCTCTGCTTGTTTCTGCCTGTGGTCGTGTCGATGGGCTGGTGGATATCGGACCGTCCTTGCGTCCCGGGGAGAAATCCCACTTGCTCACTGCGACTGGTTCTTTTAAACGGGTTGTTGGGTGGAAGTCGGCCGTGTTGTGTTGGTGAGTTTTGGGTCTACATTCATCAGGGACATTGGCCAGTGATTTTCTTTCTGCGGGGGCCTTGTCTGGTTTTGTTTTATTTACTTATTTAGTTTTTATTATTTTTTTAATGGGTACATACTTTATTTTTTCTAATCTTTTATTATTATTTTTAAAAAATAAATATTTTTCTTGATCTCATGGAGTTTACATTTTATTTTATTTTATTTATAATTTTTTAAATTGTGTTACATGTATACGTATCTTCCCATTGCCCCCCCCACTCCCAGGCATACCCCAACCCCCCAGTGTCTTGTGTCCATTGGTGATGCTTATATGCATGCATACAGGTCCTTCGGTTAATCTCTACCCCACCTCTCCTTAATCTTCCTGCTGCAATTTGACAAGTCTGTTTGATGCTTTACTGCCTCTGTATCTTTCCTTTTGTTCATCAGTTTATAATACTCTTTATTATCCACAAATCAGTGATATCATATGGTGTTTCTCCTTCACTGACTGGCTTATTTCACTTTATTTTTAAAATACATTTTTATTGATTTTTTTACAGAGAGGAAGGCAGAGAGATAGAGTCAGAAACATCGATGAGAGAGAGACATCCATCAGCCGCCTCCTGCACGCCCCCTACTGGGGATGTGACCACAACCAAGGTCCATGCCCTTGACCGGATTCGAACCCGGGACCCTTCAATCCGCAGGCCGACGCTCCATCCACTGAGCCACACCGGTTTCGGCCCTTGTCTGCTCTTGAGACCAGGGTGGTGCTGGCCTCCTCAAACGTTTTCTCCCTTCACTTCTTGGAGGAATTGGAGAAGAACGAGCACTGATGTGTGCAGTGTCTGGTTAAATGCCCCCGAGCGGCTCCCTGAAGCGCTGTTGCGCAGGTTTGGAGGTCAGTGGTGCAGTATCCACCGGCAATACTGTGTTACCAGACCGGAGGCCGCGAGCACGCTGTGGCCGGGGCCCCGCGGTGAGGCCGGGCGCATCACACTGCCAGCTGAAAGCACCAGGAGACACCGCGCAGATGCCGTCCTGGAGGAGGAGGAGGCTGAGGTTCGAGGTCACAAAACAAAACAGCCGTGACGAGTCCTCCTCCACAGCAGGAACGCAAAGCACCACGTCCAGAGCGGCGTTCCCGGGCCCACGTGCCACTTGGGGTGACGGTACAAGAGGCCACTGCAGGCGGGAGGGGTCACCTCTGCTGACGCCCTGGTCCTGCCTCATGGAAACCTGCCCCCAGGAAGGTCACTTTCCCAGGGGTCTCTGCCCTTTGCAACCCTAATGCTAACGACCGAAAGGCAAAACCGGCCCCAGGGAGTGCAGCTGGCGGGGACGGCTGTGATGGAAGAAGGAGGCCCTGCCTGGATCTGCAAAGCCAGTCCACACGGACGGCCCCCTGCCCCCCGAGGTCTGGGCCCTGCCCTCCCTCGAACCCAGGCCAGCAGTGGGCAGCGCCTCTGCCACAGACTGCGGCCTTGGGCGGAACTCACGTGCTAGACTCTCGGTGTGACTCTGTGAGTGTTCCTTCCTGTGTGTGTGCTCCTGAAAAGAGACCCCCTACCCGGGCGCCTGCTGGGGCTGAGCTGTGGGTGGGGGTCGGGGGAGAGGCTGGGGCTGAGCTGTGGGTGGGGGTGGGGGTACTGGCTGGGGTTGAGCTGGGGGCAGGGAGGGTTGTGGGGGCACAGGCTGGGGCTGAGCTGTGAGCTGTGGGTGGGGGCACAGGCTGGGGTTGAGCTGGGGGCAGGGAGGGTTGTGGGAGCACAGGCTGGGGCTGAGCTGGGAGCGGGAGTAGTGGGGGGCTCAGCCCGGCTGGGAGCCCTGAGTGAGGGACCCCTGCAGCTGCAGCTCAGAGGCTCTGCGTGGTAACGGGCTCACCCACGCTCTTCCCCAGGCCTTCCTCATCGGCGGGCAAAGGTGCTTGAAACGTCGGTCCTGCGAGTGGGGGTGAGACTCGAGGGGCCAGGGCATGTGGAGGTGCCTTGGGGGCGCACGTAGCCTCCCTCCCCCTGGAGGACTCCCCATCCCCCAAAGTGCAGAGCTTTCCGCTCACCCACGTGGGCTGCCTCCTCGCCCTTGCAGCGAGGAGTCAGAGGTGAGGGGGAGGGGGGCTCAGCAGGAAGCAGAGGCAGGTCCCCCTGGGGGTCCATCCTGGCTGCCATCCGAGGCCTGGGGCCCGCACAGCATGGGGCACACAGCTCAGAAGGCCCGGGCTGTGGGGCGGCGGGGGACGTGGCCTCTGCTCCATCCTGGGCCTGCTCCCCTCCAGCGTCTGGCTTCCTTCCAGGAAGAGAAACCCCCTTTTCAGCACATCCTGGCCTTGCCCGTCCCTGCAGCTCCCCGCACAGGGACAGCGACAGCATCTTCCTGAAAACTGGGAACGCTGTCCCCATGCAGAGCAGTGCGCCGCGTCCCCAGCTGAGGCAGGAGCTTCAAGATCCGCTCCTCCCACGAGTGGCGAGGCATGGGGGTAACCACGGCGGGTGGGGGGGGTGCTTTCCTGCTGCTGGTGTCTGAGGTCAGGATGGGGCTGGAGCCAGAAGCCCAGGGAGAAAGTAGAGCATTAAGAATAATAAAGATTAAAAAGATGTAGCCTCCCGAGTCAGCGGAGCAGAGCTAACAGCCCCACATAAAGAAGCTTAGTGTGGGATGAGCCGGTGTCTGCCAGGCAGGGGCCGTGCCTGCAGTCACCATAAATCTTCCTGCGTCTGCCCTGCCGCAGAGCCAGGGCCGGGAGGGGTGCAGACAGCGAGGGTGGGGGTGGGGAGTGCGTGTGTGTGTGTGTGTGTGTGTGTGTGAGAGAGAGAGAGAGAGAGAGAGAGAGAGAGAGAGAGAGAGAGTGTGCATGAGCCTCTGTGGGTGTTTGAGAGAGCGAGAGAGACAGAGAGAATTAGAGAGAGAAGAGGAAAGGGAGGGAGGAAAGGAGAGAGAGAGAGAGAGAGAGAGGCTGGTGGTGAGGGAAAGCAAGGCAAGCTCAGCCTGGTCGGATGGGGACGGGGAGGGTTTATTTCTCTCTTGTGTAACCTGAAATGGCAGCTCTACTTCCCGGTTCCAGCCCATGCATTTATCTTTTAAAATTGCATTTTGCCATAAATCAAGCTTCCACAGGGTGTTTTTCTTCATGTCTGCAGCCGCTATCGAATCTCTCTCCTGTATCTCTCCCTCTTCCCCGTCTCCCGGTTGCCTCTCACGCTCTCTCAGCCCATGGATCATAGCCAGTGGCCCCCTTTCACGGCAGCTCCTGCTGTAGATAATTTTCCAGGCGACAACCTGCTTCTGCAGGGCTGGAAATCCATCTTCTAGTCCACAAACACGCATCGAACACCTGCATTACTGACATGCATTAGTCTCTGGGTTAGTTGCTGTGTGTGTGTGTGTGTGTGTGTGTGTGTGTGTGTGTGTGTGTGTGTGTTGGGGGTGGGGGTGGGTACTAGGAAACAGTAATGGGTTTGCAAACTTGATGTTCATGGTTTTCTTCACTGAATGGGGCGAGGGAAGAGCCGAGAGTAGGATTAGGGCAGGAAATGTGTATAATAGTGTTTGCATAGAATAATTGTATAGAAAGTTGATGCTAAAGAAGCATGAGCAGAAGGGAGATTTTGGGGGGGGGGATGTGTGGATATGAAGACAGAACACGTCTCTAGGCTCCCAGGGCTGGGGTCCCATGGGCACAACCATCTGCCTGCACCCACCCCTGTTCTTAGGAATGCTTGTTAAGTCCACCTATCCATTCACTGGAGATTCAAGTAAATTAATAAAAGGAAGGCATTTTCGTTTTCAAAATCTCAGTGGGACAAGGGTTAGAGTGTTCCCTTCATCATAATTAATTCAGGAAAATAAAGTGCTCTGCCTCTGAGGACACCTCCCCACGGCTACTCGCCCACACAGCCCCCGAGTTAGACTTGTTATTTTAGAACTTATTTTTATTGTTGACATTGTCACAGATGTCCCCCCTTTCCCTCCCCTTTCCCACCTCCACTGGCCCCGCCCTTCTCCCTGCCTTCGACACACTGTTGTCTGTGCCCAGGGGCTGTGCACAGAGGTGCTCTGGCCGATCCCTTCACCTTCTTTCATCCAGTCCCCCCCCACACACCCTCCCCCTCTGACAGCTGTCAGTCTGTCTGTGTATCCATGCCTCTCGTTCTGGTTGTTCATCAGCTTGCTTTGTGCATTAGATTCCATATAGGAGCGAGTTCACAGGGGATTTGTCTTTCTCTGGCGGGCCGGTTCTGATAAAGACTCCTGCGCTGAACATCAATGCCCACTACTACTTCTCGGTGGAGTCAGAACCACGGGAGGGTGCGGGGTCAGGACCAGGGACAGTTCTCCCAGACAGCAGGGGAGGGCCGTGGACAGCTCCAAAAAAGGGAGACCCTGGGGTCAGGACCAGGGACAGCTCTCATCACCCCCCCCAGCAGGATAGGACCACGGACAGCTACAGGCAGGTATGAGCAGGACCACGGACAGCTCCGAAAAGGGAACGAGACGGTGGGATCAGGACCAGGGATAGCTTCCCCCACCCCAGCAGCAGGGCAGGACCATGGACAGCTGCAGGCAACTGTGTTGGGTCGGGACCAGGGACAGCTCGTCCCTCCCACCCCAGGCAGCAGGACAGGACCATGGACAGCTGCAGGCGGGTAGGGGCAGGGCCGCGGACAGCTCCAAAAATGAAGTGAGACAGTGGGATCAGGACCAGGGACAGCTCCACACCACCACCCAGGCAGAAGGACAGGACCATGGACAGCTGCAGGCAATGTGATGGGTCAGGACCAGGGACAGCTCCCCCCACCACCTGGGCAGCAGGGCAGGACCATGGGCAGCCGCAGGCAAATGTGTGGTCAGGACCAGGGACAGCTCCCCCACCACCTTGGCAGCAGGGCAGGACAGCTGCAGGCAATGTGTTGGGTCAGGACCATGGACAGCTACAGGCAATGTGTTGGGTCAGGGCCAGGGACCGCTCGCCCCCCACCCAGGCAGCAGGACAGGACCATGGACAGCCGCAGGCAGTGTGTTGGGTCAGAACCAGGGACAGCTCCCCCCACCCCAGACAGCGGGCAGGACCATGGACAGCTACAGGCAATGTGTTGGGTCAGGACCAGGGACAGCTCCCGCCACCCCGGGCAGCAGGGCAGGACCACGGACAGCCGCAGGGAATGTGTGGGTCAGGACCATGGACAGCCGCAGGCAAAGCGCGTTGGGTCAGGACCAGGGAGAGCGCCCCCCACCCAGGCAGTAGGGCAGGACCACGGACAGCTGCAGACAATGTGTGGGGTCAGGACCAGGGACAGCTCCAGGAAAAAAGTGGGCGGTCCGGGGCCGCTGTCCGGAGCGCGGTGCTGACTCCCAGCTGGCCCTTCCTGGCTGAGTCAATCAGCCGCGCTGTTGGGCTGCTTCTTACATGGCGGATTGTAAAAAAGCACCTTTCCCGACAGGCTGGCTGCCAAGGATGAAATGAAATGACCGAGGAGGAGACCTGTCGGGGGAGGACCTCGGGACCAGGTCTCTGTCCGAACGCGCGGTTGGAGTGTGTGCCCGGGGCCTCCTGGCGTGACGGCTCGCGATGGCATCGTTCATGTGCTTACCTGCGCCACGCCTGCCTCGGGGGCTAACCATCTGCCTCCAATTTTAAGCTCCCTGCAGGCAGAGGCGGCGGCACAGGGAGCTTTCTGCTGGGCCGAGCGCAGCATCCTGTGTGACGGCTCTTTTTGATGAGAATTTTTTTTTGATGCTTTTTGATGAGGGCGATCAGAGAGCCACAGAGCTTTCAAACCGGGCGGGGGTGAGAGCTCGCCAGCTAAAGCTTTTCTCTTTCCACGGGAAGAGGCAATGTGTCAGGAGGCCCCTCGGCCCGTCCGGTTCAGCTCCGCGTGCTCCCCCGTGGCTGGGTAGGGCGGGTTCTCTGCGGCTCCCGGTGCAGGGCTGCCAGAGAGTAAATGAATTGAGGGCGGACGGCGCATGGCGGGCTGACTGTGATTTATGGCGGGGGATGTTATTCTAGGCTGCAATTTGGCAAAAGGCTTCCAAGGAGGACATCCAGACAAGATTTATAGTTAATTCTTTGCGGGGAAGGGTAATTCGAGGTCCGAAGAGCTGCTGCAGAGAAG
>JAAGEH010001328.1:0-21455 GCA_011751065.1 Lasiurus cinereus
GGCAGCTCCAGGCAGACCTGTGGCGCCAGCTCCCCCAGCAGCTCGCCAACCACCTCAGCGCGAGGGAGGTCGAGGTTGCGTGGGACACACAGGCACTCATGAGGGGTCAGCGGCACACACATGTGCACGCATGCAGAGTTAACACACGTACGCACAGAGTTAACAGCACACACACATACACCCATGCTCAGCTAACAGCGCACACGCATGTGCACACACGCAGAGTTAAGTGCACACATGCAAAGTTAGCAGCACACAGGCGTACACAGAACACGCGACAGGCCCGCCCGCGTCATGGGCTGCAGACACGGGCGCCCGGTTCACTGGGAGGACCCGATTTCCGGGGAGACACTCTCCTCTGCCCCAGAGCTGGGCTTGGCGGGCGGCCGAGGGACACGCGGACTCGGGGGGCGAGAGGCATGAGGGGCGTCCCGTCCACAGGAGCCCAGAGGAGCGGTCCTGACCGGCGGGACGCAGGCTGGCGTCCGGCCCCCCTCCCGGCCCGCCTGCCGCCGTACTCACGCAGGAAGTGCTTCTCCAGCAAGGCGATCTCCAGGTGACCTTTGATCTCGTTCAGCCGGTCAGACTCCGTCCGGTTGAAGTCCTGGACGCCCGCGGCCATGATGAGGGTCCCCGGGCCGGCCTGGGGCAAACACCGAGAGAGAGAGCGCGCTCAGGGGCCGCCCGAAGCCTCCTGTGCCCACCCAGCGCCCCGGAGCCCCTGCTGGGCCGGAGGAGGAGGAGGAGGAGGAGGAGGAGGAGGAGGGGGAGGGGGAGGGGGAGGGGGAGGAGGAGGAGTGGACTCGGCCTGAAGACCCGCAGCAGGTCGCCGCAGCCTCACCCGGGGGCCAGCCGGGTGGTGGAAGGCACAGTGGCTCCCTGCCCCACCCCAGGGAGAGCGCATGCCTGCCAGCAAACCCATCCGTCCCCCGCCCATCCTCCCTTGGTGGCCTGGAGGTGGCCACAGCCACGTGATGGTACGTAAACGCCACTGAGCTGCACGCTTAACAGTGGCTCCAGGGGCAGGTTCTATGTAACGTGCATCTCACCACAGTGAAGACGGACGATGAAGAGAGAGGAACCTAAACACGCACAGGTGGCCAGCCTCCCTCTAACAAGGCCTCCCAAGCCACCACTCGGAGCCCCCGCCTCTGCCTCCCGCCTCCCGCCTCCAGAGGACAGCTGAGCGAGCGGAGGAAGGGCGTGGGGCACACACAGCGCGGGGGCGGCCAGGTACCGGCCCCCGGGATGACACACACCAGCCACCGGGGGGGCAGTAGCTCGAGGGACTGGCAGATGCCCAGAGGCGCCGAGCGTCCTGGGGGAGAGGCTGCTGCAGCCCGTCCCCTCTCCCCCACCCCCTGGGGTCCTGCGACCAGCCACCCCCAGCTGCAGCAAGGGCCCGAGAAACACATGGAGGAAACGGATGGGGCCTGGCCCTCACAGACCTGGGCGCCGACCCCCACCCGCTCCGTCCCGAAGCCTCGCTGGCACCGCACGCTTAGTTAGGACAGTGCGTGGCCGCCGCGGGACCCAGACAGAAGCACTGGCACCAGCCCCAGCCTCGTGGCCTGCTGACCCTCTGTGCTGTCACCTGCCACATGCACTCAGACATGCATGTGCACGCGTACACACACACACACGTGCACGCACACGCACATGCACATGGGAGGGCCGGGCTCCGGGTAGAGTCAGGGTCTCCATCCAGACAGCTCCTGGACGCAGGCAGCTGCCACTGGCCTGGCTGGACAGATGGACAGAGCGTGGAGAACAGGCAGACTGTGGGCTCTGCGGGATCGCGCCTCACACGCACACACATGCACACACACGTATGCACGCGCATACACACACACACAGCCTGGAGCCACACGTGGGATTCTTGCTCCCAAGAGGCCCACCCTCGGCCCCAACAACTCCCGGAACCACAGCCCCAGCTCAGGCCAAACAGACCCCCGCTGCGTGCAGACCAGCCGCGCTGCGCTGAGGGGTGCGCCGGGGGCACGGCGAGCCGCCGGGACTGGCACGCTCCGCTCCGCTCTGCCGGGCCGGGCGCCTGCGGGAGCGGCGGCTCTCAGGAGGCAGAGCGGTAAATTATTCATCCCGCCGGCACAGGCCTGCTCCCGGACGGAGCATCAATAATACACGGAGCGCCAGGCAGGCCCCAGGCCGCGTCCGCACAGCACGCCTGGCCCCGGTGCGCGGCGAGGAAACCCGCCGGCCCCGAACGCGGTGTCCACGCCGGGAGGTCACTGGGGTTGTGTGAGAGCGCCCGGCAGCAGGCCCGGCCGGGGGGCGGAAGCTTCCAGAGCGCCCTGTCTGTGGCCTCCCGCGTTACCGCTCCCAGGGAGGGCGTCAGCTTGGGCCTCAGCACCCGCTCCGCTGAGGAGTCTGCCGGCCACCCCACTGGAGGGGGACCAGCTGCCGCGCCAGCGCTCTCACAGGAAAGGGGCTGCCCGGCCCGGGACCCGGGACCCCCTGCCAGTGACACGCGGGGTGAGGGGCGGGGCCAGTGGCGGGCGGGCGAGGACCAGGCAGGTCACCCTCTGCCCTGAGCCAGGGTGGGGACCCCACACTGCGGGGGGCGGAGGGGGCGCCGGGTCGGAGCCGGGTACTCACGGGGTCCCGCAGCTCCTCGCTGTCCCGCGGCGAGGCCCGAGGCACTTTCAGGGGCGCGTCGTCGCCGCATTCGGTGTCCGAGGCGTTGGGAGACTCGGCCAGGTCGAGGAAGTCGTCTCGCTTGTGACCTCTGAACCTGATCTTGTCCAGCCTCCTCAGCATGTTCAGCACGGAGCCCCGCTGCCTCAGCCGGACATGGCGCTCGGGGTCCCTGCGGGAGCGGGGGGACATGTGGCCGTGGCTCACTCGCCCGCGGGCCGCCCGCCTGGACGACGCACCCGTCCGCACCCACGGCACCGGGCCCGCAGGGAGCAGCCGGGCCGGGCAGGGCCCCCGCCACGCACCCACCCACCCACGGGCGGCGGCAGCTCCCTGCCAGGGCAGCGTACGAAGTGGGCCCACTGAGCCCCGCAGGGCAGGGGGGGCAAGGGTCTCAGTGCCAACCCGAAAGACGGGCCAGCCCTGGGCACAGGGCAGCTGTGGGGGGTAGGGGGGCGCAGCTGAGGGCTGGGAGGACAGGGCGGCCTGACAGGCCTCAAAAGTTCTCTGAGCGTCCAGAACGAGGCCAGCCCCAGCTGGTGTGGCTCTGTGGATAAAGCGTCAGCCTGCGGACCGAAGGGTCATGAATTCGATTCCGGCCAAGGGCACAGGCCCGGGCTGTGCTCTCGATCCCCAGTGGGGGGCGTGCAGGAGACAGCCGATCCATGGCTCTCATCACTGATGGGTCCACCTCTGTCCCCCTTCCCTCCTCTCTGACATCAGTCAGTGTAAGTTTTAGGAAAACGAGTGAGGCCAGAGCTGTGGCTCCGTGCACGGCCGGGGGCAGCCACAACCCCCGAAACACCCAGGCACCAGGCATGGGCGTCTCCGCGGCCGAGAGGCCCTCCTGTCTGAGGTCTCCACCTCCATGGGGCCCCGGACGGCAGTGTCACGGGCTGCCGGCCACATGGACCCACACGTTTAAACACAGGTGCACACCCAGCGACAGACACACCATGGAGTGCCCAGTCCCCTCCTCCGCCCCAACTCCGCCCGGAACACCCAGGTGACCCCAAGTTCCAGGGGCCGGGGTGGCCGTGGCCCTCCCCTGCACGGCCAGCTTCCTCACTCACGCCGGACCCCATGCCGGCACACAGCCCCCGCTTGGCTACGGGCCTGACCTCCGACCCCCAGCCCCCGACTTCCCCAGGAGCCCTGGGTGCTCGCAGCAGGGGGTCCCCCCAGACCTAGCCCCGCCCCTGAAGTGGAAGAACACAGTGAGTCACGTGCGCCCGGGGGCTCCCATGACGCAGGCGAGGCCGCCCCGGGCCTGCACCCACACACGGGACGGCGCTCTCCACGCGAGGCGGCAGGAAGCGGGGGCGCAGGATGGGACGGGGAGCGGGCCTCCCTCCCCGCCGGGGGTGTCACGGAGAACAGGAAGGGGGCAGATGCGCTTCCTGTTTCCGACCTCGGATGCCAGGAGGCCCCTGAGGACCGGCATTGCGGCCGGGGGTGTCCTCTGCCTGCCCCGCCCCCCAGGAGCCTCGCCCCCCTTCCTCCTCCCCCCCCTCCCCGGGGCACCACCGCTCAGCACGGCCCCACTCAGAGGCTCCAGACGCGCTCTGCTCCTGGGACCGCGCCTGGGCGCTCTGGGGATCTGCAAGGGCCGGATGTGGAACGGGTGAGGCAGCAGTGAGCTCCCGACGGACTGGAAGGTCACGTAAACTTGAAAAACCCCACGAAGACGGAAAGGAGAGAGCAGGCAGCGCGGTCCAGGCGCGGGGAGGGTGGCGGGCTGAGACGGGGGCCGCAGCGCGGAGGGAACGCGTGTAACGGGCTCGGGACCAGAGGGTAAAGAATGCGGGGGAACCGGTCCTCCCGCAGCCGCGAGGGCATCTCCTTATACACAGGCTGGCGCCGGGCCAAGTGACGGCGCCTCGCCCTCCACCCCCCTTCCCCCCCCCAGCCAGCAGCCAGCACCCGGAGCGAGCGAGCAGGGGAGCGCCAGCGGCCGCGGGCCAGTCACGCCTGCGGGAGGCAGCCCGGGCATGGCCACGGGCGGGGAGAGCCCCCCCGGGACCCGGGGCACTGGCCGCGTCTCTCCCCCCACCGCCAGGCCCCCTGCCGGCCTGGAACTAAAGGAGCCGAAGGGCCGGATGGGGCAGGTGGAGCTGTGAGGCCCGCGTCCTCCCAGCTCCCGGCGTCGGACGGGCCGGCCCCGAGGCTCGGACCCGGAGCTCACACCGGAGGAGGTCAGCGCCCGTCCGGCCCGTGGCTCCTCTCCCGCAGGCTGGCCGGGTTCCCACGGCCGTTCCCACAGTCCCCGAAAGGGCCGCCGCCGGCCCAGCGCCGCTCCTGCAAGCAAATGAGGCCGAGCGGGCGGGCGGACAAAGCCCGAGTGTCTGCCGCCATCAGGATGCAGCGCGCGCCCGGCCTCGGCCCAGCCCGGGGTCACGTGCGCCCGACTGCCCAACGGGGCGCGTCCTGCCCGCCGCCCAGCCTACGTCTGGGGGTTCAGACACAGCCTGCCCGAAACCAGGGTTCCCGGGGGGCTGGCCCATCCCCGCCGCCCCCGCCCCCACTCCTAGGCTCCTGACACTCACGAACAGCGGGTGCTGCTGCTGGAGGGGGACCAGACCCCACAGCCCCCCAGCACCCACCGCCCCCTGGGATGGGCCCGGCTGCCCGGAAGCCCTCCGGCGCACCCCCAGGGTGACCCTCAGAGTCACGCCCGCAAAGCCTGTTTCCACAGGAGTCAGCGCCACAGGCTCCAGCTGCACCTGAGTGTGGAGGGCCCCATCCAACACAGGACACCCCCCCCCAACTCTCAGGTGAAGATGGAGGAAGGGGACAGAGATCCGGGAGAAGCCGCCAGGGCCAGGGCAGAGGGGGCGCTGCCTCACTCCACAGCTCGCCTGCCCCTGCCCTCTGGGTAGGCTGCCGCCTGCCCCCCTGAGCCTCCCTTTTCCCATCAGCCCCCTGCACACCCCCACTCCCAAGGCCACGGGAGGAAGCCCCCTCCTCAGACACCGCCTCCCCCAACCGCGGTCCTGCCACCCACCCAGCTGCTCCCCACCCCTACCTGCAGCGGGAAGCGGATGCGCTGGTCAGTGCTCGCTGGCCGAGGCCACGCCAGACCCCGGCGCCCGCTCAGAGCCGGGGCATCGGCAGGGACCCGGGACCATGGCCGGGGCGGGACCGAGCCCAGCGGGCGGGCTGAATGGCGGGGACACAAAGGCGGCCGTGTCTGGCTGGACTGGAAACCACGGCGACCCCCCCTCTCCCCACCCGGGGCTCAGGCTCCGGAGAGCCGGCTGATCCTGCCGCTCTCTCTCTGGCCGCTCCACGGCCTGGCTTCCTTCCCCCCCCCCGCCCCTGCTCCCGGCGGAGCGCGTGGCCGGCTGCCAGGCCTGTCCTCGGGGAGGCGCCCGAACCCGGGGTCCGAGCAGGGCGGGGCGGCGGCTGCGATTCCCAGGCTTCCCGGCTCAGCACCCCCGCCGCCTCCACCCTGCAGCGTCTCCCTGGACCCGGCACACAGGGCTCGCCCGGCACGAGGGGCCGGTGCTCAGGGCAGAGGTCAAAGGGCAGAATGCGGGTCCCTGAGAGGACCAAAGGGGCCAGCCCAGCCCTGGGAGGCGGGACCCAGGCCACCACACTCCTAGGGTCTGGCCAGGGACAGGGTGCATGAAGGACGGCCGTCCCTCTGCCTCGGGGCTGGGCCACCCCGCCTGACCCCGAGGCCCAGACCGCCACCCGTGCGTCCTGCTCGTCACCTTCAGACCCGGGGGTGCCCTGTGCGGGCCAGGGAGCTCCCTGGCCTCCGGGAGCCTGCCCGGCCGGGGGCTGGAGGGCGGTCCGGTCAAGGGCCCGGTGGGACATCTCGGCCTGGTGGCCAGTCTCTGTCCCAACTTGTGCGCTCCCGTGCGGCTGCGCCAACGAGACGCGACTCGCAAACAAGCGGCCGGGGCCACCTCGGCCACCATGCCTGTCTGAGGCCATACACCACAGAACGCGGGTCCAGGGGGGCCGGGCAAGGGGCAGGGACCTGGGCCTCAGGAGCACGCGGTCCCACTTCCCGAGGCCTGACTGTGCGCACTCCAGCCCGCCCCCACGCCCCCATCTTCGTAAGGAAAAGGGGAGGTGAGGCCGGGCAGCCGGGCACCCTCGGGGCTCCGGGTCAGAGGGACCTGGGTGAGGACCCACGGGGCAGGTGCCAGGGGCTGCCCACTGAGCCCCGCCCTCTCCCTCCTGAAGCAGAGGGGCCAGCTCTGAGCAGCGCTGCCCACCGGCCGCCCATCCACACTGACTCAGGGCCCGGCCAGTGCCCCGCACCAGCACAGTGAAGAGACCATCCCCTTCGGTGCCCGCCCACTGCCAGGGCCGCCCGCCCTCCCATGAAGGCTGCCCCACTGCGGCCACGTCCCCAGAACACCCCCCTCAGCCCACCACCCCCCTTCTGTGCCCGCCCTGTAGACCCGGCCCAGCGCCCAGTGCCCTGCCCCCACCCCCTGCTCCTGCCCCCGCCCACCTGCCCCTGCCCCCCTGTCCCTGCCCCTGCCCCCCTGTCCCTGCCTCTGTCCCTGCCCCCTGCCTCTGCCCTCGCCCCCTGCCCCTGCCCGGGGATGAGCAGGTGAGCCAGGTGTGGCAGCCGCAGGCCACAGGGTCCTGTCCTCCGGCTCCTTTCTCTCCTCACCTGCCCAGCGAGCCCGGGACCCTGCGGGGCAGCCCGATGCTCACACCCCACCCACAGCTCTCCGAGTAAAAGGGGGGCCCACACCCCAGGTCTGCCACCTGCCAGGGAAAGGCAGGCCCCGGCAGACTCCCTGCGACAGACTCCCGTCCGGGGACAGGGAACGTTACAAGGACCCGAAGCTCAAGGGCCCCTGCCAGGCCCGGGGGACAGGGAGTCCCACAGTCTGAGGGGCGACCGCCCGGCGGGCTCTGCAGGTGGAGGGGCCGGGCCGCGGGTGAGCCCCGTCTGTGGCACAGGACCCGGTGGGTGGCCTGGTGCCCAGCCGCCCCGCACCCGCGACCTGTCACAGGACGACCTGGGACCGTGAACATCTCTCACCCGAGTCCCGGGCCTGCAGGGGAACAACCAGGAGTCAGCGAGCACCCACTCCGGTCCCCACGCTGACTGTCCCCTGCTGGGAGGTGAGGCACTGCCCGGCCTCCACCCCCACGGAGGGTGGGACGGGCCCGGGGGGGCGGGGGGAGGCACCAGGATCGCCGGCCCGGTGATGGGGGAGCAAGGCGGGGAGCAGCCGGTAAGGCAGCGTCCGCACCTGCAGCCAGTTCTGCGACCAGCCTCTCCCTGGTCCTCTCACAGCTGCCCGGGGAGGCTGGGGCCCGGCCCTCCTCCCCCTCCCGCCCCCCCAGGCCTGGCTCCTGAGAGCTCCATCAAGATCGGGGTACTTATGGGGCCCGCCCCTTCTAAAGAGGAGGAAGTCACAGCCACCACCACTGGAAGACGGGGCCCAGGGCCGGCTCTCGAAGGGCACCCCTGCCCGCCCCCCGGGACCGCTCACCGGCTGGCTGGCCCAGGGCCGGCTCTCAGACAAAGCGGGGAGCCGGGTCCTCCAGCACACCCTCGGGCTGCCTTCCCGTGCCCGCAGCCAGAGCGGAGCCGCAGCCAGGACTGGACACAGCACCGCCCCCTGAGCACACAGACAGGGACACGCATGACCAAGCCCACCCCGTGCACGCCCCGAGGCACTGAGCCCGCAGACTTTACACACGCCCCTTCCTCACAGCAGCAGGAGGTGGAAGCTAACCCAGCGCTCGGGCCTGGGGGCCGTGGGGGAGCCGGGGCCTGGGGGCCGTGGGGGAGCCGGGGCCTGGGGGCCGTGGGGACGCAGAACCGGGGCTGGCGGGTCTCTGCGAGCAGGAGGGAGGCACAATAAACGGAGGAGAAGAAGGACCCGTCACCGTTGCAAAGCACGGGCCCCGCGGGCTGGAAGGTGAGCGTGGGCAGCGGGGCCCGGACTCCGGTGTCTGCTCTGGGCGCAGCCGGGAGCGGGCCGTTCTCGGGGGACGACAGGGACCGTCCCTGGAGGGAACACAGTGGAAGCTGCACCCAGAAGCCGCTCCCTGGCGGTGGCAGACGCGGACGTGGGTGCCGGACGGGGCGCAGCGGGGGCGGAGGGCTAGTGGCAGCATCTGGTGGAGAGACGGCTCCTTCCCGGAGCCTCGCCCACTCCCACGGGCAAACGACGCGGAGGTTTTCGCCTGGTGCCGGCACTGGCTTTGTGACAGGAAAAAACTGGTGAAGGCCCCTTCATGTCCACCCGAGGGTGACAGCCCACAGGGAGCCCCGAGAACAGGTGCCGGGCAGCCCCCCGCCCCCGCCCCCCACGACCCACCCAGGCCTCAGCACCTGCAGCTGAGCGCTGAGCCCACAGACGGCCTGCGCGGCCCCGGGGGAGGTGGGGGCCGGCCGCAGGGCCTCAGGCCTGTCCCCACCCACCCCGTCACCTCCTGGCACCCTCGCCGGGCACGGCACCGGCACGTGGGGAGCAGCCCGGCCCTCGTGCACAGGCACACCCAGCACAGCCGCTGGCGGGGGGTGGGGGGGGAGGCGGCAGGTGGAGCAGCGGCCCGGGCCCGGGGCTACGGGGCTGGAGAGGGCGGGCCGGGCCCCGGCAGCCCCCTCCCCTGTCGGCCTCACAGCCGCACCCCCACAGCGGAAGTGCACCCTCCCTCCCTCCCCACCTCCCCCGGGGGTTCGTTCAGGCCAGAGGAGGAACCCGAAAGCGCAGGCCTCCCCCTCAGGGTTCGTCCCACAGTGTTTCCCCGCCCGGTCTGTCCAAGACCACCCCGCCGGGAGCCGCCTCCTCCAGGAGGCCTTCCAGCCTCCACTCCTCCAGGAGGCCCTCACCCAGGAGCACCCCTGCACGAAGGCACCCGGGCTCACACCCATGTGCACGTGGACCCAGTGACACCGCGTACGCCTGCCTCTATGAGCGCGAGGACCTGGTCCGCCCCCAGCAGCCACGGCCGGGGCTGTCGGCCCCACGCCCTGCCTCACGGGGCGCAGCAAATCGAAGCCCTTCTGGAAAAGGAACCGCACGGCCTGAGCCCACGGCTGCCTGAGAATGAACGGACTCAGGGAGAGCCGGAGAGAGGCGCCGGGAAGGGGGAACCAGACCCTGCAGGCAGCCCCACGCCCCGCGCCCCCGCGCCCAGGACCTGAACGCACACAGGCCCCTCTGCCCGGTGCGCCCGCAGTCCCCATGGGCGCTGGGTGCTCGAGGTGAGCCTGCGCCCTGGGGAGACCTGGTCAGTGACCCACCCCCCACTGCAGGCGGCAGGGGAGCGACACCCGGTGGGTGACACCTGCGGAGTCGACGAGCCGGCGGCCTCCCCAAAGAGCGGGCACCGTCGCCTGCGGGCATGCACCGGGCAGCTGCGCACGCTGCCCAGAGCCCGCTCCCCGTCCCCCGAACCCGCTTCCCGTGTCCCAGGGAGCCTCCCCGAGTCTCCTGCCGCCCCGACTGACCCCACGTCTCGCCGGCTTGTTCCCCCGCGTCCTGTGCCGTCCCCCGGGCCCCGTCAGCCCTGACCCTCCTCACCGGCCGCCCGTGAGGCCAGCCTGTGTGTGTGGCAGTCCCCACGCGGTGCGTGCCCTGCACCCGGCTCCTGCCCGGCCGCTCCTCCGCCCTTGGGGCCTGGGGTGGCTGGTGCGCTGATGACCAAGGCGCGCGTCCCCCACAGGCCCTGCTCCTCCTCGCCGTGCCGGCTCGGTGGCCAGGATCTGGCCGGCACAGCTCCTGGTTCCGGAGTCAGAGCCACCTCCCCCAGGGGACCCGCGCCCACCTGCAGCTGAGGACACAGCCTTCCCAACACACCCCTGCTGGCTGCCCCGGCCGCCCCCAGGACGCCAGGGCCAGACCAGCCTCAGCATCACAGCGACTCAGAGGGCAGCATCAGGCATGCCCCGGGGAAGTGGGTGGAGAGCACGCATGTCAGGATGCTCGGGCTCCGACCCCAGGGGTCAGGGGGCAGCCCTCCCTCCTGCCCTCCCTCCCTCCGACTGCCACCTCCACCCCACCCTCCGAACCGAAGAGCCCACCACCCAGCACACGCCGCCTCCTTCGCCCGCCGGGCCAGGTGTGTGCCGGGCGGAGGGCAGAAACCTGCGTCTCCTGCAGACTTGGCCCAGAACAGCCAGCGGCGAACAGAGTGGCCCTTGTTCCGAGCCGGGCAACCAAACCCGCCCGCAGTCACCTGCCGTGGGCGAGAGACATGCTGGGGTCCTCCGATCCGATCCGAGCCGAGCCCGGCTCCGCACCTTCGCCGGCCCGCCCGCGGCCTCGGGTCCTCTCCCCGAACCCCAGCCCCGAGCCACGCGGCTCTCTCCAACGGGGCCTTTCGGGGCGCGGGCCTCCCGCCAGGACCCCCTCCCCGCACAGCTCGGGAGGCCGGCCTCGGGGCTGCCTGGACCCCGCACGGGCCGGCCTCGGCGGCGGCTCTGCTCCAGCCTCGGCCCCGAGGTCTGCGGTGCTTCCCCTGCCTGCCGGGCTGAGGTCTGGCCGCGCTTCCCGGGAGGGCAGGGCCGGCTTAACCAGCCCGGCAGGTTGGCAAGCCGAGGAGGGAGGTTTCCCATCCCGCCTGCAGGGGGCAGCAGCGCCGATCCGCGCCCGGGACAGCCCTCCAGGCGGCCACGGGAAAAACCTGTCCCCAAGGCCGGCCGGCTTCCCACATCACCGCCCGGGTCACCCTGAAACCCGAGCCCGGCTCCCGTGGGTCTGTCCTCCTCCGCCTCGGGCCGGTTTCCCAATACGCTCCCGGCACCTGCCTCTCCTCGCCTCCAGGTGCCCTGGGCCGAAGGGCACCTTCCCCCGGGCCTGGTCTGCGGCCCCGCACGGAAGGGCATGCCTCCCACGGTCCCTCTCCCAGCCTTCTGGACGCTCCAGGCTGCCCCTCCTCTCCCCTTCCGGGGGCCCCTGTCCTCCCCTCCCCTCCCCTCCCCTTCGGGCCCTGGGAGACGCCTCACTCAAGGCCAAGTCAGCCCCGGCCCCCACCTCCAGCACCGACCTCATCCCTGACCATTTCCACACCTGAAACTCCTGGAAAGACCTGAACCCTGTCCCCCCCTCCCCCGCATACCCCAGTCCTCAGCCCCCACGGGAGCCTCTGCCCAGTGCTTCCGGGCCGCTCCTGGCCTCTCCGAACACCCTCCCACTCAGGCACACCTGGCCCCTCGCCCGCCCGCGTTCCGACCTGCCCTGGCCTAGAATGTTCCTCATCATCTCTGCCCACGTCGACCAGTCCTTCACGATGCAAGCGCACGGAGGGTCAGGGAGGGTGGATGGGTGAAGCCGTGACAGCGCCACAGGGCGGGGCGGGCCCTGGAACGGCGGGCAGAGGGGACACGGGCCCGGACCCTCCAGGCAGCGGGTGATGGAGCGCTGGGCACACGGGCACGGGCCCGGGAGCAGCAGGGGCGCACGGCAGAGGCCGCCAGCTCCAAGCCCGGGCACACACGATGGGGAGAGAAGAGGCGGCCGGCCGCCTGGCTCAGGGCTGAGCGTCGACCTCGGAACCTGGAGGTCACAGCTTGACGCCCGGTCAGGGCCCGGGCCCGGGGTGATCCCCAGTGGGGGCGAGGGTAGGGGTGTGCAGGAGGCAGCAGATCCATGATTCTCTCTCTTCAGGATGTTTCTCTCTCCCTCTCCTTTCCTCGCTGAAATCAATAAACACATATTTCTTCAAAAAGAAAAAGGTCAGGCCCTGGCTGGAGGGTCAGGTGGTTGGAGCAGCGCCTCATACAACGGGAGGCTGGGGTTCGATCCCCGCTCAGGGCGCGAGCAGGAGGCAGCGGACGGGTGTTTCTCTGTCTCTAAGCATAACCTCGGGCGAGGGTTTAGGAAAGAGAAAAACATTCGGTCCACAATCCCCCTCCCTTAAGCTCCCCCAGCCCACGGCAGCTGCTACGGGAACTCAGCGCTTAAGGCATCGGTTCTCCACCTTCCTCAGGCCGCGTCCCTTTCATACAGCTCCCCATGTGGTGGTGACCCCCAACCATACAGTCATTTTCCTTGCTACCTCATGTCATCTTGCTGCTGTTAACGATCTGTAATGTAAATATCTGATAGGCAGGATGTCTTAGGCGACCCTCTGAAAAGGTCGTTGGACCCCCAAAGAGGTCGCGACCCACAGGTTGAGAACCGCTGGCTTAAGGCAACGCTGGCACCACACCTGCTTGCCACGTCTGCCCTGCGGGCCAGGTGCTCGGAGGACATGCGCGAAGTGGACAAGAGCAATGCGTGCGTCCTCCCCATCCGGAGGCACCCCTGTGCGCCTCACCCCCAGACCCAGGCACCCCTGTGTGCCTCACCCCCAGACCCAGGCACCCCTGTGCACGCCTCACCCCCAGACCCAGGCACCTTCCGCTGAGCCAGGGTGAGGGGAAAAGCGCGGGGGGGGGGGGGGTTGGCCTCCGGGGAAGAATCTGCGAGAGGTCAGCAGGTCACGCGGCCAGCGAGGTGCCAGGCGGTGCTGACACATCCCCGCCGGGAAGGGAAGGACCTGCAGTCGCCTCCTTTCGCCTTTTACTAAAACCGTTTCTTTTCAAACAGGAACCAGGAGAGCCCAGCAGGCGGCTAGCGGTGGAGGCCGACCCAGGAGCCAGATCACCGTTCCGTTCCCGGTCAGGGCACCTGCCCGGTGGCGGGCTCGATCCTCAGGGTGGTGCATGCAGGAGGGCAGCCGACCCAAGATTCTCTCTCATTGATGTTTCTCTCTCCCTCTCTCTCTCCCCCCCCCCCGCCTTTCTCTCTACCTAAAACACAATAAAAACATTTTAAACATCGTGCCAGGAGGGACTCTGATTTAGGTTACGCTGTGCACGAGAACGATCCCGGAATAGGCCTCCTCTCCTCTGATCGCAGAATTTGGGACAACATCCATGCCATCCTGGAGTGCTTCCTAAATAGGTCATAAGAGGCTCTTCTATCGCCAACATTTGAAAACGCCGCGTGGCGGGGCCAGGCGCCATGTGCGAAAGCGCCACAGCAGGCAGGAGCGGGTGTAACCCCTGCCCCGTCTGACCCCCCGACGCCCCCCGTGCTGGAAGCTGGAAGCGGGGGCGGGCACGGCCGAGACGCCCTGGTGACGGGGCGAGCCTGCAAAGCCCGTCGCTGGTCCCGAGGACGGAGCCCCAGAACTCCATTCCAGACCGACACCCTGCCCTGAACTCCGGGAGCAGGGAGAACATTCCAGAGACACGGAGCCCGGCCCGGCGTGTGACCGAGCTGGCGAGGCCGCCCGCGCTCTCACGGTGACTCAGGCAAACAGCTCACTCAGCCAGTCCTAATCACACCATTAGGCGGCCGGTTGCGAAACACACTTGCCCAACTTCCGAGGCTGATCTGTGAACCAAGGCGGCGGGTGGGGTCTCACGTGCCGGGCACTCTGGGGGGCTGGAGGGGGGGGGGCGGGCATCAGCGCCCTCGCCTCCGGGAGCCGCTGTGCCCTGGGCCCAGCGAGGTCCCTGCCCGGCCATCCCGCGGTGCGAAACGCCCGGCGCCCCGCCCGTGCCCTGAACGCTTCCCCTGCTCCGGGCCGTGGCTGGCGGGAGGGCGGGAGAGCAGGAGAGGGGGGAGGGGGCCAGACCTTCCCAGGGGTGGACCCGGGACCCGGCAGGAGAGAAGGCTCGTTCAGCTCCAGGAAACATAGGGCCCAAACCACAGTCCCCTTTCCGTTGTGGCAGCAAAGTGTGTTTTTTGAGGCCGGACGGGGGGATGTGGGATGGACCACAAGCTGGGGAGCCGTTACCTGCCTCCCTGGCCCCCCGAGATGGACAGCGAGTCTGTCACCTGCCTCGTCCCCCTCAGCTGTCCTCCGACCCCGGGCCCTCCCTCCCCATCTCCCTGCCTGCTCTCCATCCAGGACCCGGCACGTGGTTCTGAGCCCTGGGCCACCCAAGCCAGCCAGCCACAGCCACCAGACACCCACCAGCCACGCACCCGCGGTGGCAGCCCAGCCGGGGGTCAGGGGTCCCTGCCACCCACCACCTCCTCAGCTCTGTCGGGGACACAGACAGCGGCGAGCAAGGCCGGGACAGGCCCCGCGGGCGCAGGGCAGGGGCGACCGTGTGCCCAGAGCCGTGTGGGCCGGTCCAACCCGAACCCCCTGCCCCGGGAGAGAACCGAGCCGGAGGCCTGTCCGGGCCACCCAAGTGGTGCGGCCTTGCTGACCGCCGGGGGCTCGGCCACCCCGGCCAACGGTGGGGGCTGGGGCAGCCTGTGGGGTCTCCCAGCCTTGTAGGCCCAGGCCTGCCTCAGGGAGCTCAGTCGGGTGGGGAGACCGCCCCCCATGTCCTGTGCCCGGTTGGGGAGGGCCCCAGGGGTGGCGAAGGGGCAGGTGCAGGAGGGGTGGGGTCAGGCTGGCCTCCCTGAGGGGCTGGTGGCGGGAGGCCTGTGACCACGTGGACTGGGAGCCAGGAGAGGTGTCCACACGGGAAGAGGAGGGGCGTCTGTGAAACCCCAGGAGTGGGCGGTGGGACAGGGCCGAGGGCGGGGCCTTCCAGAAACAGCGCTGTTTCAGCTCTCAGCACGCCCTCTGGGCACCCCCGCTCCTCTGCAAAGGGGAACAAGGTGGGGTGGTCCCTTCCTGGGTGGGGGCGTGGGGGTGGCAGCCACCCACATGCATCCCCTGGCGCATGGCAGATGTTCAGACACCCACAGGCGCCATCACCCTCCCTGGGCAGCCTCGGCAGCCCCACCCAGCCTCACCGCCACGTGCTGTCCACCTTGGACCACGTAAGACGGGGTCCCCAACCCGCGGGGCTCAGCTGAAGACGGCCCACTCTCCCAATGCAGGGCTGTGCAGGCTGAGCACCTATCTCCCCCTTCCCGCCTCCACTGGGCCAGACCCTCCGCTGAGAGCCAGCCAGGCCTGCACGCCAGGCGGTGGACAGACCAACCTGCAGGCGCCTGGCCGCTGCCCCGTCCGGTGACTTCCTGCAGCCCGCCCGCCCTCGTGCCGCTCACCGGCCAGGCGAGGGTGGCTCCCGGGCCTCCCTCTGCCTCCTCATGGGCACCCGGTCCTGGCAGCGGACGGGCTGCAGGCCCATGGCCAGGGCCTGGCCACTCTGAGAGCCACAGCTCAGAAGGCGGCAGCCAGGGAGAGCCACGGTGGCCGCCCCCGACCCGGCCAGGCCACGAGGCCCCTCCGGACGGGCCCTCCCGCAGGTGTGATGCCCAGACACAGGGTGCCAGCAGGGGCGGCAGGGGCAGGGGGCTGGCCCTGCGGGTCCCTCACCGTCCGCACTCCCATCCTGCCCGCAGCTCCGCCCGCCGGGCGTGCCTGGCTCTCGGGCGGCTGACTCACAGCTCACTTCCTCTCGCCACGCGCGGCCAGGCCACCTGCGGCCCGCAGGCCGGGCTCCACGCACCGGGCGGCCACGGGCACCTCACCCCCCGAGTCCCGCCTCCAGTCCAGCTCCTTGGAGTCCCACCCCCCCACCCCACACCCTTAGATGCTCACACCCAGCAATGGGTAGCCTCCCTCGGGCGTGGTCCACAAATCTCCCTGCATCTTACATTTTATTTAGTCCTCAGCCCAGGATATTTTTTTCAATGGATATTTTTAAAGGCTGGAAGGAAGGGAGGGAGGGATGGAGGGGAGAATCACCAATGAGAGAGAGAGAGACATCCATTGGTTGCCTCCCACACGACCCAGGTTACATGCCGTGGGCTGGGAATCGAACCTGTGATGACGGTTCCAGGGCGGCTGCGCTAACCACTGAGCGCCGGCCAGGGCTCCCCTGCGCCCTGAAGCAGCGGCTGGCGAACAAAGCACGGCTTTCCTCCTGGTCCTGAGGGGCTCAGGGTGCCGCCGCGGGCACACCCCACCGGACAGGGCCGCTGGCAGCCACCACTGACGCGCCCACGGCGGCAGCACCGGCCACAGCCTCCCCACGTGGCCCGGTCCGTCTCGGACCCTCTCGGCAGCCCCGGGCACCGGAGCCAGCACGCCGAGGCCTGCCCACAGGTCCTGCAGGGCAGCACGCCGAGCGCCAGGCCACGGGCAGGGTCCCCCTCCTCCTGCCCCCTCCACACACACCCCGAACCCCAATCCCACTGCCAGGACGCAGCTCCCCACCACCTTCCCGGCAGCGCCCGGGCCCAGGGACAGCCCTCGGACCCCGGACGGTGTGGCGGCCCCACAGCCAGGCAGTCCCACCTGCGCTTCCCCCGAGAGACTGGGCTCGGGACCCGCAGGGGTCGAGAGTTCTCCCAACGACTCGCGGTGCTTCGCCCAGGAACTGCCCAGCGGGGAAAGGCTGGTGTCTCCCGTCTCTGCCACCCGGGTGCCCTCCGTCAGGCCAGCCTCACCCGGGAGGTGCGGCGGGACCCCAGAGACGATTCCAGTCGCCCGGAGCGGGACACGGAGAAGGGACGTGTCTCAGCCAGCACCGCCCGCAGCCGGCCGTGCCCAGCGCGTGGGACCTACGGGCGCACACACCCAACCAGAGGCACAGGACGGCGGTGTGGCCCGGTTAGGTTGTGGGGCGCACCCAGCGGGGGAGGGTCTGGGGGAGGGGGAGGGGGACCACAGCAGGCGGGACCCCAACATGGCCGGAGCCAGCAGGCCCGCAGAAGGCAGGAGCCCACGTGGAGCGTGAAGAGGATGTGGGACTCGCCCAGCTCTCCCTGCCCCAGAACCCAAGGCGGGCTCAGTGCCTGCTGCGCTCTGCACGGCCACAGCCACTTGCTCTGCACAGCCACGCGCTCTCCATGGACACACTCTCTGCACGGCCACAGCCACACGCTCTCCATGGACACACTCTCTGCACGGCCACAGCCACACACTCTACACAGCCACTCGCTCTGCACGGCCACAGCCACACGCTCTGCACGGCCACAAGCAGGTGGGTGCTCTTCCTTCAAAGGCTGCCCCACCCCACGGCGCACATTCAGCGGCGGAGTGGGACCTGGGTCTGTGGAGAGTCTGCGTCCGTGGAGAGGCCGCTCCAGCCTTCCCTCGCCGCCAGGCCACCAGGGCCTCAAAGGCAGATGTCGAAGGACGTCAGGGTGGCCCGTCCCCGCAGCCCGGCTGCCAGGCTCAGCAGGGACCTGTTATCCTCTCTGCCTCTCCCTGACGGTCGGCTGCTCAGGGAGGGGGTGGCCCGGCCTCTGCAGGGCCGTGCAGGGGACCCTTCCCCCCCTCTGCTCCCCTCTGCTCCTGGAGCAGAAGGGCCTGCCCGTGGGGCTGCGCTCTGGCCACACAACCGCTCCCCTTGCGGGACGCCCACCCCGAACCCCGGCAGCGGCCGCACGGGAACGGGGCAATGAGGTGGATGCGATGGGGGAGCCGGTCTCCCCGCAGTCCGAGGCCATGGCCGGTCAGGAGGAGGGGCCAGAGGACCCCGTGGCGAAGATGCAGCCGTGACCACATCCCCGAGGAAGCACCCTCCCACGGGAGCCGCCACAGACGCGTGTCCCGCTGTCCGAGCTGCCGCAGCAAGCGCATGCCCAGCACCCGGAGCCTGGCTCCCGGCACCGCTCTCCCGGCGAAGGAGCCGCCGGACACCGCTGACTGAGGCAGGAGACACACGGGGAGCCGGGCACCTGCAGGCCGGACGGGGGAAGGACGGCTCCCATCACCCCCCCGCGCCGGGGCCTCTGACGACTGCAGGGCCGATGGCCACGGCGGGGACGGCTGACAACAGACACTGAGGGGCCACAGCGCAGCCCGAAGCGTCCGAGTCCACACGGTGTACACGGCCACTGAGCTGGTGGCAGACAGGGGGGAGACGAGTCTGCGAAGCATTCCAAGCTATCTCGATGGATGCTCCACCCTCAGGAGGCGGAAGGCCGCCCCCGCCCCTTTAATCGGGCCTTTTTATGGTGTTTTGTGTTGTTTTTTCCAGGGAGGAAGGGAGAGGAAGGGAGAAACAGAAACACCCATGAGGAGAATCAGGGATCGGCCGCCTCCTGCACGCCCCACACCAGGGATCGAGCCCGCCACCCGGCCTGGGCCCTGGCCGGGAACGGAACCGTGATCTCCTGATTCCTAGGTTGATGCTCAAGCACGGAGTCACACCCATGGGGCTCCTACCACCCCATCCCCCTTCCAAAGAGGACATGTGGATGGGGGAGGCCCCCAGGGGAGAAGCCAGGAGGCAAGGTCAAAGTCACCATGGCCAGTCACGTGGACAGGATGTGTCCTCCCACACCCTCCACCCCAGTCCAACCCTGAGAAAACACCCAAATGCCGACCGACGATTCCAATCGTCCAAATCCGGCCCCGGAGAGGGGCCCGCGATGTACCTAGCACTGCTCAGGTGCCGAGGCCACCCCGATCGGAAGTCCGGGTACTGCCCACCCCCAGAGGCGCCCACAGGGACTGCCGGCTCCCGGGAGAGAGAGGGGCACATGGGTGGAAAGGAAGGAACCTGCGTGAAATGTCCTATTGGTTCCTCACTGACCTCGTGCCACATGAAGGTGACATGTCGGTAACAAGACAACCTGGAGGGGGTTCTATGGGAACTATGCTGTATTTGTAACTTTTCTGTACAGAAACTACGTTGTATTTTTAATTTTTCTGTACAGAAACTACGTTATATTTTTAATTTTTCTGTATGGAAACTACATTGTATTTGTAATTTCTCTGTATGGAAACTATATTGTATTTATAACTTTTCTGTATGGAAATGATATTGTATTTGTAATTTTTCTGTATGGAAACTATATCGTATTTGTAGTTTTCCTATAAACAGAGTAATATTGTTCTAAAAAGTAGTCTAATTGTCTATTAAAAACAAACAGAATTGCCCAGCCAACAGGAAGCAGCTGATCAATGATTCTCTCTCATCACTGATGTTCCTTTTTTATGTATATATAGATTTTCACTGATCTCCGAGAGGGACAGAGGGAGATAGAAACATCGATGCTGGAGCGAATCACTGATTGGCTGCCTCCTGCACACTCCCTATTGGGGATCGAGCCTGCAACTCAGGCCTGTGCCCTGACCAAGACTCGAACCTGGGACCCTTCCGTCCGCAGGTCGATGCTCTATCCACTGAGCCACGCCAACCAGGGCTGCACTGACATTTCCATCTCTCTCTCTGCTTCCTTCTTCCTCTCCGAAATCAACAAAAACACACTCACATAAATAAATAAACAAACCAGCAGGCTACCAGCGAGGTGGGGGCGGGGCCAGCAGGAGGGGCTCTCAGAGCACGGGGCACCCACAGCCACACCCCGGCCTGCCCTGGAGGCGCTGGGCGGACAAGGGGAAGCAGGAATGGAGGGGCAGCCGGTGAGGGGTGGCTCCACTCCCCCCCCATCCCCTGCAACAATTCATCCCACACACCTGCACCGTCCTCACGAGGAGGCCGGCCAGGGTGGGGTGAAAGCAGGGCCCCTGCCCCCAGGAGCTCAGAGCACAGGCTCTGTGGGAGGGGAAAGGCCAGGAAGGCTCCCTGGAGGAGGTGGCGGAGCACCGCTCAAACGGCCACTGAACGCGAAAGAGGACCCGTGCAGTGGCTCTGGGGTCCCTGCACACAGCGGGCACACCCCCGGAGTCCTTGGACGGCGGCCTTGTGAACTCTGACCTCCGGTGCAGGTAAGGCCAAGTTCACCCCCCCTCCCCATCCCCCCGGGACATACAGAAGGTGGTCCAGGCCGCTGGGAACCGGGGGAGGGACCAGACTTCGGAAGAGGCACAAGCCCAGCTCTGCCCCGGCGCCCGGCCGGCGAGGACGGCGCCCCCGCTGGACGGCGGACGCAGACCCAGAGCCTGTGTGTGTGACCCCTCCAGGCGGACGCCCGGAGCCGGGCTCGGGGGAGGAAGTGGGTCAGTGGCGGCCGGGGCCGGGGGCGGGGACGGTGGGGAGCGAGGGCTAAAGGGCAGGGGTGTCTTTCGGGGGAGATGGAAATGTTCTAAAATTAGCCGGTGGCCACGCCAGCACCATCTGGGAATACGAGTCAGGCAGTTGCACAATTTCGCCGTGAGTGGATTGCATGTGCATGAGCTACACCTCAGCAAAGATGTGGGAGCGCACACGCACACACACACACACACCCTGCTCCCGGCCTGGCCTCAGTCCCCCCCCCAACAGCCCACTCTGCTGCCAGGGGCTCCCCGCCCGGCTCCCAGGGCCTGAGCTGTGGTCCCCGGCCTGACGGCGGCAGAGGGGTCAGGGCAGAGCGAGTCCCTTCTTCACTCCTGTGTGTACGAGCTCCCGCCCTGGGCACCCGGGCAAGTGCCCGGCAGGAAAGGAGGGGCCCTCTGCAGGGCTGGGCACAGCCAGGGGGGCTGGCGACAAAGCGGGAGGCCCAGCCAGCCAGGAGGCACCTCTCTGCACAGGAAGGAGCAGGCACGTGGCAGACACAGGGGTGCGGGCACCCGCAGGGGGCGGGGCCGTGACAGGAAGCCACACCTCTGACCCGGGCGGGGCTGGGCACAGGCGGCTCCCCTCCACTCCCACGTCCCACCCCACGTGCTCAGACAGCCCGCACCCTCCCCAGAACCCGGGAACCCGCCAGAGGGGCCAGCCTCTCCCCCGGCCCCCACCCCTGCGACGCCCCGTGGCACCCTGGCGTTTTGCTTCTCCCACCCACAACTTCACTGGAGTTTGGTGGCCTCACGGGGTTCAGGGTGGAGCTGCCCTTCCCCCCATGTCGGAGGGACAGGTGTCCCCACTTCACGGAGGAGAGCCGTGTGGCAGGCCCAGGGCCATGGGTCTTCCCGAGAGCCCTCACCCTCGCCAACCCCAGCCACTCCCCCCAACACCGCCAGTGCCGGGAAGGGGGGCCCTCCCACCTCCTTCACCCAACTCCCTCCTGGGGAAGCGCAGGGCCGCCGTCCAGCCCCCTCGCCCCCACCCGTATTCCAGACCAGGA
>JAAGEH010001329.1:0-24797 GCA_011751065.1 Lasiurus cinereus
ACCGGAATCGAACCCGGGACCTTTCAGTCCGCAGGCCGACGCTCTATCCACTGAGCCACACCGGCTTCGGCAGTGTGCTGATCTCGTTAATGGGTCCTTCTCCTCAGTGGGTTTCAAAAGGGGAGAGGCCAGGGCCCTTCGTCCCCTGTGCCTGGCACAGTGCTGAGCACACAGGTCTCCCACACGTACCCCCTGGATGAGCAAAGGACTGGAGGGAGCCAACAAAGACATTTTGAAGAGGAACGTTTTAGGAAGAATCCCACTCCACAAGATAGAAAGTATTTTCTCTTCAATTAAAAAAATTTCATGTAAAAAAAAAATGAGAAGTGATAGAGTGTCATTTTGACTTTGACAAGATCTGTGTCATCTTTCATCGTGATGACGTCCGGTGATACATTTGATCAATAAATTTGTTATTCATTTCAATTTTTTTAAAAATATATTTTATTGATTTTTTTACAGAGAGGAGGGGAGAGGGATAGAGAGTTAGAAACATGGATCAGAGAGAAACATCGATCAGCTGCCTCCTGCACGCCCCTCACTAGGGATGGGCCTGCCACCAGGGTACGTGCCCTTGACTAAAATCGAACCTGGGACCTTCTCTCTACCTGCTGAGCCAAACCGGTTTCAGCTAATTTCCAATTTTTTAAGCATAAAAGTAGTATGTGCTTGGTTGAAAAAGCTTCACAGACGCAGAAAAACAAAAGCCAATGAAAATTGTGGGAAACTCTTTCCACGTCCCACATGGTTCAGGGTTCTTGAGGAGGCCGCACGCCAACGAAATGAGAGACTAGAAAAGCATTAATTTGGCGATGTTGGGGGGCCACACGGGAGCCTTACTCTCGTGGAAAGGACTGCCCCCTTCCTGTGGCCTGGCCATCCCTTTTATTCAGGTTTGGGACACACCCTTTGCCCTGAAGCAGGCAATTCCAGTAACAAGTAGATGATCTTATCAGTCAGGATTGACATGATGATTTGATGGGGACGTTCATTGTCTCCATGAGATAGGGAGTGGCTGGTTTTGACCTTTCAGAGCTTCAAGGTTGACCAGCCTTCTAGCCTCCTGTTTACATCCATTTAGTGAGAACAATGTTTGGTTTCGGACGGAAAATTACGTATAATCCACCCAGAAACGATGGCCCTTAAACATGAATGTGTGCCTGCACGTGGCCCTTGCACATGTCTGTGTCAGCGTGGATATACAGCCTGGTACCCATCTTTTTATTTCATGTGTTCTAAAACGTCCCCTACTTAATCTGTTTTCTATTTTGTTTCCGTTCCATCTTAAGGGTTAACATAACATTCGCGTTCTCTCCCGTCACTGATGTTTCTGTCTCTCTTCCTCCCTTGCCCTCTCTGAAATCAGTAAAAACGTTTTTCAAGTGAAGATGGGATGGTAAGAAGGAAAGAGACATGGCTGCCCAACACCCATTATTGCTGCAGCAATGGGCCAAGGGCACTGTGGGCAGATGACCACATGAAAATGGCGGCAGCGCCAAAACCGGTGTGGTTCAGTGGATAGAGCGTCGGCCTGCGGACTGAAAGGTCCCAGGTTCGATTCCGGTCAAGGGCATGTACCCTGGTGGCGGGCACATCCCCATTGGGGGGCGTGCCGGAGGCGGCTGACCCAAGTCTCTCTCTCATCGATGTTTCTAACTCTCTATTCCTCTCCCTTCCTCTCTGTAAAAAATCAATAAAATATATATTTTTTTAAATGTTATAGCCGAAACCGGTGTGGTTCAGTGGATAGAGCGTCGGCCTGCGGATGGAAAGGTCCCAGGTTCGATTCCGGTCAAGGGCATGTACCCTGGTGGTGGGCACATCCCCAGTGGGGGGCATGCAGGAGGCGGCCGATCCATGTCTCTCTCTCATCGATGTTTCTAGCTCTCTATCCCTCTCCCTTCCTCTCTGTAAAAAAATCAATAAAAAAATTTTTTTAAAGGAATCATTGACCAGCTGCCTCCTGCACACCCCACCCAGGGATGGAGCTCACCACCGGGCATGTGCCCTGACCAGGATTGGGACTGTGACCTCTTGGTTCCTGGGTCGACACGGAACCAACCACTGAGCCACGCGGGCCGGGTGGAAAGTACCGGTTTCTTTCACTTTACCAGCACGTGCTTTCCTAGCAGATTCACTGTCCGTCACAGCCCAGCAAGAAATACTTAGTGTCTGTCTTGTAAAAGCAGGTGGATGGACGCTCAGTAAATGCCCTCTTTGTAACCGTCAGAACGCCCGCACAGTTCCCAGCGGCCCTCGGGGCAGCTGCTGGCCTTGGCGAAGGTGGTGAAGGTCAGGGTCACCTCCGCCCCCTCCGCCTCCCCCTCAGGCTCCGGTTCCGGCCCATCCCGCCCTGCACGCCCTCCAGGAGGGGAATTCCAGGACGGAGAAACCCCTCACAGAAATGCTAATGAATTGAGGTCTCAGGATCTGCAGGTGGGAGGAGGCCAGACCTGATGGACCAGTGGTTCTCCACCTTCCTAAGGCCGGGACCCTGGCATGCAGTTCCTCATGGGGTGGTGGCCCCCAACCATGAAATGTTGCTACTGTGATGCATCGTGATGTCAATATCTGCATTTTCCGAGGGTCTGAGGCGACCCCTGTGAAAGGGTCGTTCGACCCCCCAAAGGGGTCTCGACCCCACAGGTTGAGAACCGCTGTGAGGGACTCTCCCATGGGTCTCAGCCTGGGCTTTGTCGGGAGGGACCCGGCTTTCAAGGGAGCACCTTCCTGCGGTGGGGACTCTCCGGTGGAAAGGCCCAGGGTCCAATTACCAATGACACGTCTCCAAACTGGGGGGGTCTCTGGCTGCTGGGCCGTTTCTCCCGTGCCCTCCGCACCGACTCCCAGCTCGCACCCCCTCTCTCTTCAGGCCTCTGACCCATCCTCACGGCGACACCCAGCGCCCAGCTCGCTGAGATCCCCGACATGGCACCGTCCTCCCACCTTCTGGCCTCCACCACTCGCCAAACAGCTTCCAGAGCAGCAGCAGCAGCTGCCCCTTCAGGGACGAAGCCGCCCCGATGGACCGAGGGGAGTCCCACCCCTCCGGCCGCCTTGCCACCGGTGGAACGTTTTTATTTGAGCCGAATGGAGGGCCTGCAGGAAAGCAGGATGGCAAAGGCCCCCGACCGTGACCGTAGCCAGGTCAACCTGGGAACCAGGAGGTCAGGGTTCGATTCCCAGGCAGGACACAGGCCCGGGGGGGTGGGCTCAATCCCCCGTGTGGGGCGGGCGTGCAGGAGGCAGCCGATCCGTGATTCTCTCTCAGCATGGATGTTGTTCTCCCTCTCCCTCTCCGCCTTCCTCTCTGACATCCATGAAAACAGGACGAAAGAAGAAGATTCCATGGCCAAAACTGGTGCCTTCGGACTGAAAGGTCTCAGGTTCGATTCCGGTCAAGGGCATGGACCTGGGTGGCAGGCACATCCCCAGTAGGGGTCATGCAGGAGGCGGCTGATGGATGTCTCTCTCTCTCTCTCATCGACGTTTCTAACTCTCTGTCCCTCTCCCTTCCTCTCTATGAGAAATCAATAAAATACATTTTAAAAAAAGAAGATGAAGGTGGCAGAAGGTAAAGAAGGTGTTGAACAAGACCATGGCTCTGTGGAGGGCGGCCGTGCCCCTCGGGTCTCAGACACAGGCCTCTCCAAGGTGTGGCACCTGCAGGCAGGTGAATACAGTACAGGGTGGGGCTCCCTCAGTGCAAAGGTCGCCTCTCACTCCCGCCTGAGGCTGCCTCCCCGTGACCTGCCCAGCTAGGAATTTATGGATCAGCTCCCCACCCGCCCCCGTGAGGTGACCTTAGGCTCCATTGACTCCCCGAGTCCCTTCTTTCCCAGGTGCCCCAGCTGCCTGCTCCCAGGCCAGCCCAGAATCCAGGAATAGCCACGGCCTTCCTCCATCGCGTAAGAACCGAGCTTCACGTTACCCACCCAGGAAGAGGCAAGACTGGCAGTGGGAGCTGAAGAGAGAGCTCCTTACGAAGCCGGCCCAGCTGCCGTGGCTCCGTGGTGGAGCGTTGACCTTTGAACCAGGAGGTCAAGGGTTCGATGCCAGTCAAGGGCTCGATCCCAGGTGGGGGCCTGCAGGAGGCAGCCAACCAGTCATTCTCATCGTGTGTGTTTTTCTCTCTCCCTCCCTCTCCCTTTCTCTCTAAAATCAATAGAAATAAATTTAAAAATAAATAAATGAATGAATGCACTATTTTTTTTTTTAAGTGAAACTATTTCTCAAGGCCAGCTCTTCCAGAGCGAGTCAGACCGCAGGGAGGAGTCACTGCACAGGCGGCGAGCGGCCGTCACTCTGAAAACGAGGGCTTCACGGCTTCTACTCCGAGCCAGAGGCTACCCCGGGCGCTCCAGGCCCTGTCCTCCTCCTCCTCCTCCCTGCTGTGCTGTCCTCCGGGTGAGGACACCGAGGCACAGGGAGGGGAAGCGGCTTGCCGAGAGCCACCCACGTGGCAGGGAGAGGGAAAGGAGGAGGGAGAGGTATTTCTTTTTTTTCTTTTTTTAAATATATTTTATTGATTTTTTACAGAGAGGAAGGGAGAGGGATAGAAAGTCAGAAACATCGATGAGAGAGAGACATCCATCAGCCGCCTCCTGCACGCCCCGCACTGGGGATGTGCCCACCACCAAGGTACATGCCCCTGACCGGAATCGAACCCGGGACCTTTCAGTCCGCAGGCCGACGCTCTATCCACTGAGCCACACCGGTCTCGGCAGAGAGGTATTTTTTAATGGCTACCATGAGCAGCTCACAGGTAACCTTTGTGGAAGGCATGGTTTCAGTATTCTGTTCTCATTGAGGGCAGGTGCTGTTTAGTATCTGAGAGGTCTCAGCCTCTCTCTCTCTCTCTCTCTCTCTCTCTCTCTCTCTCCCTCCTTCCACAAACTCTCCCTGTGGGTGAAAGGTGTAAGCTTTACGATGGAGAGACAGGTGGCTGCTGTCTGCGTCTGGACGTGGGATGACTCGGGAAGACGCGGGAAGGTGTGGGAAGACGTGGGACGATGCTGGAAGAGGCGGGAAGAGGCGGGAAGACGCGTGCTGGCGGGCGGGTCTGGGAAGGAGAGGAAGGCCTGGCCCAGGAGAGGAGGCTCCAGCAGCCTGAGGGGCCACCCCGGTGGGAGGGCAGCTCCTGGGAGGCGGCTCTGTGGGGCCTGCTGGGCTCCAGCTCCCTGGGGGGAGGGAGAGGGTCCGCAGGGGACGCTCGGTGCTCAGTGCCAGGTGCTCGGTGCCTCGTACTCAGTGCTCAGTGCCCAGTGCTCAGTGCCAGGTGCTTGGTGCCTGGTACTCAGTGCTCAGTGCCAGGTGCTTGGTACCCGGTACTAAGTGCTCAGTGCCCAGTGCCCGGAACTCGGTGCACCTGCGTGTGAGGCAGAGGAAGGGGTGGCGAAGTCCGCCCCAGGGAAGTGTGTGTGACAGGCCTCACCGCACACCCGGGCTCCGGGGATGGGAGAGCCGTACACGACGCCCCTCCCTCCCTGGGGAGACCTGCGTCCGCTGGACGTGCAGCTGCGCCGGGGCTGTGGGCCAAGGATGGAGGAACCATATGGCAAACGACTGCGTACAGTGCGAGGATGGACCCACCCCGAGCACCCAAAGCCGTGGCAGCGAGGGGCTGGCCTCGGGGGACATGGACGGACGACGGACAGACGGACAGATGAACGGACAGACAGACCTGGGGCAGCATGGAGCTTGGGGAGGCAGCACTACCGCACCCACCGGGTGGGAGGAGGCTGCTCCACTGGCTGAGGGCCGCTCCCCTGCAGAGCCAGCAGCTGGGCCCCGATTCCCACCCTCGGAGGGAGAGGGGCTCCCTCCAGGAGGCAGCGGCCTGGGGAGCAGGTGCAGGGCTGCCCGAGGAACCGGGGGAAACTGCACTCAAATAGGCAAATGCGAAAAATGGTAACAAAAATACAAAGGAGCCCTGGCCGGTGTGGCTCAGTGGATGGAGCATTGGCCTGAAGGGTCCTGGGTTCCATTCTGGCCAAGGACACCTGCCGGGGCTGTGGGCTTGGTTCTCAGTAGGGGGCGTGCAGGAGGCAGCCGATCCGTGATTCTCTCTCATTTTTGATGTTTCTATCCCTCCTTCCCTCTCCCTTCCTCTCTGAAATCAATATATATATATGATATAACCGTGAGGAGAAAAACAATTGTGGTGAAACCGGTGTGGCTCAGTGGATAGAGCGTTAGCCTGTGGACCGAAGGGTCCCGGGTTCAATTCTGCTCAAGGGCATGTACCTTGGTTGCGGGCACATCCCCAGTGGGGGGCGTGCAGGAGGCAGCTGATCGACGTCTCTCTCTCATCGATGTTTCTGACTCTCTATCCCTCTCCCTCCCTCTCTGTAAAAAATCAATAAAAATATATTTTTTAAAAAAATCACATGAGCCGAAACCGGTTTGGCTCAGTGGTAGAGCGTCGACCTGGGGATTGAAAGGTCCCAGGTTCGATTCCGGTCAAGGGCATGTACATTGGTTGCGGCCACATCCCCAGTAGGGGGTGTGCAGGAGGCGGCTGATCGATGTCTCTCTCTCATCAATGTTTCTGGCTTTCTATCCCTTTCCTTTCCTCTCTGTGAAAAATCAATAAAATATATATTTTAAAAAAAATCACATGAGACCCAGACCCAGGCCCCCCTCCCATTGGGCTAGATCCAGACCCGGCCACTCCTACCTTTGTCAAGTTCCACCGGGCAGGGGGTAGGTACAACCTTGAGTGTCCTGGCCCAGTGCTGGGGTGGGGGACAAGGCTTGAGGTCCCCTGTCAAGCCCCATGGGGGCGGGGGAGGGCGTAGCCTCAGGTCCCTGCTGATGGCTGGTTAAGGCTCCTGATGGGAACTTGGCCTCAGCTGTGGGTGCAGTCATCTTTGTGATGGAGTCATGGTCAATTAGCATATCCCTTCTTTATTTTTCTATGTGCCCTGACTGGGAATTGAACTGTGACCTCCTAGTTCATAGGTCAATGTTCAACCCCTGAGCCATGGCAGCTGGGCCACAAACATGTTTTTTCAAAGGAAAAATGTACCATCAAATGCACTTCACAGCTGTTAGCTCACCACCTTGGTTTTCCACTGTCCACTTATTTGAGCCTCCAGAAGGAGCTGCTGAGAATTTTAAAACTCGGAGAAGTGATCAGTTTAACCAAGCAGTGATCAGGTACCCCTGGAATTGCGGGATTTGAGTACGGGTGTGAAATCTCTCTCTCTCTCTCTCTCTCTCTCTCTCTCTTTCTCTCTCTCCCACACATACACACACACACACCCCTCTCTCCTTCTCTTTCTCTTTCTTAGGAAAGAAAGATCACACTGAAAGTATTGTGGTTAAAAACTACAACAAACCGAAACTGGTTTGGCTCAGCAGATAGAGCGCCAGACTGCGGACTGAAGGGTCCCAGGTTCTATTCCGGTCAAGGGCATGTATCCTGGTTTCGGGCACATCCCCAGCAGGGGGTGTGCAGGAGGCGGCTGATCGATGTCTCTCTCTCATCGATCGATGTTTCTAACTCTCTATCCCTCTCCCTTCCTCTCTAAAAAAAAAAAAAAAATCAATAAAATATATATTAAAAAAAAAACTAGAACAAAATAAGGAGAGCTGGTAGCATAAGATCAATGAGGTAAAACCACGTCTACATGGGCATTACCGCCAGGCACTTCCTAATTAAAGTTAATGAGAAATGAAATTAGGTAGAGTCCACCTGTAATGAGGGGGATTGAGCTACTGTGCCCGGGATACAATGAAAGAAATTGCCTGCAACTACGCACCAAAGAATTTGGAAAATATGCAAAATCTCATTCAAGAGAGCCGTGTGAACCTCCCGGAGGCTTGTTCACCAGGGAAAGGGAAACCAGGGGTCAGCGACTCAAATGCCCACCGAGGACCCGGCGGGAGCATCAGGGCGAGTCTCAAAGCAAACCGCCCCCGGGACGGGCACAGTACGTGCGCACACCACATGCAGGACCCAGAAAGGGGCTCTTCTCCGGAATATACACAGGACTTGGGCAACTCAACGTAACAACAGAACGTCACCTGATTAAAGACATGCAGAGACAGTTTTCTCTGAAGAAGATCCATACATGGCCAGAGAGCACACAAAAAGGTGCTCAAGGCCATTCCTCGAGAAGGGAACGCAAATCAGAGCCACAGAGATTGCCGAAACCGGTGTGGCTCAGTGGATAGCGTGTCGGCCTGCGGACTGAAAGGTCCCAGGTTCGATTCCAGTCAAGGGCATGTGCCTTGCTTGCGGACACATCCTCAGTGTGGGGTGTGCAGGAGGCGGCTGATCGACGTCTCTCTCTCATCGATGTTTCTGACTCTCTGTCCCTCTCCCTTCCTCTCTGTAAAAATATCAATAAAATATATTAAAAAAGAAGAAGAAGACGAAGAAGAAGAAGAAAGAATAGCTCCTGCCTCACCAGCTGTCCACCTGGGAACCAGCAGGTCCAGGCTCCAGTCCCGGGCTGTGGGCTCAGTCCTCAGGGTGGGGGGTGAGAGGCAACGATCTCCGATTCCCTCTCATCTTTGCTGTTTTTCTCTCTCCTCTCCCTTCCTCTCTGACACCAGTAAGAATGTATTTAAAAGAAGAGGAAGGCCTAGACCGGTGTGGCTCCGTGGATAGAGCATCGGCCTGCGGACTGAAAGTTCCCAGGTTCGATTCCGGTCAAGGGCATGTACCTTGCTTGCGGGCACATCCCCAGTAGGGAGCATGCAGGAGGCGGCTGATCGATGTCTCTCTCATCCATGTTCCCAACTCTCTATTCCCTCTCCCTTCTTCTCTGTAAAAAAATCAATAAAATATATTTTTTTAAATAAAATAAATAAATAAAAGAAGAGGAGGAAGAACTCCTGCCTGAAAAGCAGGAACTGAAGGCCTAGGAATCCCGTGCTCTTTGGCGGGAACAGGAGGGGTCGCTGCTTTGAAATACAGCCCAGCGTTCCCCGGACAGTCAACCCTCGGGAGCCAGATGGCCCAACCCCACTGCTGGGGCCGCACCCACACGCGCTGACACCAGGGACTCACACTGGGGTTTGCTCCCCGAGTCCCAGCAGCACCAGCCTCGGGACCAGGACCTGGGAGGCAGCCAGGGCCAGGATGGCCCAGTGGGTAGATACGGTCTAAATATCACGCAGCCTTCAGAAGGAAGGCACCCCTGCCAGCTGCCACCCGTGGGTGAACCCTGAGGTCACGGCGCTGTGTGAATGAGGCAGACAGAAGGACAGACGCCGCCAGGAGCCTTGGTTGGCACAGCAGCTGGCTGGCTACGCACACAGGACCCACTGGGTCTGGAACTTTATTTTTTTTTAATATATTTTATTGATTTTTTACAGAGAGGAAAGGAGAGGGATAGTCAGAAACATCAACGAGAGAGAGACATCAGTCAGCCGCCTCCTGCACGCCCCCCACTGGAGATGTGCCCGCAACCAGGATACATGCCCTTGGCCGGAATTGAACCCAGGACCCTTCAGTCCACAGGCCGACGCTCTCTCCACTGAGCCACACCGGTTAGGTCAGTGGTCGGCACACCGCGGCTCGTGAGCCACATGCGGCTCTTTGGCCCCTTGAGTGTGGCTCTTCCACAAAACACCACGTGCAGGCACGCACGGACAGTGCGATTGAAACCCCGTGGCCCGTGCGCAGAAGTCGGTTTTCGGCCTGGGCGAGTCTATGTTGAAGAAGTCGTTCTGACACCCAGCCACACTCAAGGGGCCAAAGAGCCGCATGTGGCTCGCGAGCGGAGGTTTGCCGACCTCTGGGTTAGGGCATCCTGTTTTTATCAGCTGCCGGACAGGCAGACGGCTGAATGCTGGAGGAGCGGGTTGGGGGGTGGAATCAAGGTCTCCCCCGAGAGACCACAGAGGCCCAGAGGATAAATCTGGCCCTGGCCAGTCAAACTACACGTCACTTTCAGACAGAGCGGAAGGGAAGGAGGAGGTGGGGGGAGGAAGGGAGAGAGAAGCATCAATGTGAGAGAGAAACGCCCACCAGCACACACCCCAGCCTGGGTCAAGGGTCAAACCAGCAACCGAGGCACATACCTTCGACCGGGAATCGAACCCAAGACCCTTTGGTACACAGGCTGACGCTCTCGCCACTGAGCTGAACCGGCCAGGGTGCCTGCACTTAAATCTTAACGATCAGCCTCACCAACGGGAAGAAACCCTGAAGTAAAAACAGATACATTTCTTTTTTTCTTTTTTTAAATATATTTTTACTGATTTCAGAGAGGGAGGGAGAGGGAGAGATAAGTAGAAACATCAAGGATGAGAGAGAATCATGGATTGGCTGCCTCCTGCCCGCCCCCTATTGGGAATTGAGCCCACAACCTGGGCATGTGCCCTTGGCTGGAATCGAACCCAGGACCCTTCAGTATGCAGGCTCTACCCACTGAGCCAAACCGGCTAGGGCTACAGATACATTTCTAGAATAATAGAATAAAAGGTACCTAGACAGAAAGTCCATAGGAAAAATGTTGTATTTTTTCATATCCGTGAAAACCCACCAGAACAGTGGTCAGCAAATTGCTGCTCGAGAGCCACATGTGGCTCTTTGGCCCCTTCAGTGTGGCTCTTCCACAAAACACCACATGCGGGCACGCACAGACAGTGTGATTGGAACTCCGTGGCCCGTGCGCAGAAGTCGGTTTTCGGCTCTCAAAAGAAATTTCAGTCGTTGTGCTGCTGATATTTGGCTCTGCTGACTAATGAGTTTGCCGACCACTGCGCTAGAAAATTAACCGGTTAAAGCGACCGTTTACAATTGCGCAGAATAACATCAGATCCCCAGGAATTAAATCAACTGAAGATGCACAAGAGCTAGTTCTACAGTGAAAACTAAAAACGTGGCCGAGAGAAATGCAAGAAGCCCTGATTAAAGAGACAGGCCACTTCCGGGATTAGAAGGTTCAATATTGTGGAGAGGTCAATTCTCCCTGAATTGATCTACAGACTTAGTGTAAGTCCATACAAATCTCATCGGGGTTCTTGTAGAACTTAACCAACGGGTTTAAATAATTTGTTTAAAGCAGGCCGACGCTCTATCCACTGAGCAAAACTGGTTTTGGCAATCAGGAACGTGTGTGAGTAATAAAGTGCTGGGTGACCTGCAGCTGCATCTGTGTCCTATGGTGCAATTCCTCCGGCAGTGAACTGAATCATTTTGTGTGCGCCCGAGTTAGAAGCATCGATGAGAGAGAGACATCGATCAGCCGCCTCCTGCACGCCTCCTACTGGGGATGTGCCCGCCACCAAGGTACCTGCCCTTGATCGGAATCGCACCTGGGACCCTTCAGTCCGCAGGCCGACGCTCTATCCACTGAGCACACCGGTTTCAGCGCCACCCAGTCTTCTGAGCGGAGCCCAGGCCACATGGTGTCCAGGAAGCTGCAGTCCCTGCTCATGTCCCCGGGTGCCTCTGGCAGAGTGGAGGAGAGGGAGGACTACCCTGCCCTCCGAGGCCCTGAGTCAGCCGAGGGGTCCCCGTTGTTAGGGCTCCCAGCCAGCAGCCCCCCGCCCCGCCCTCCCCCGGCCTGGACCCCTCTGTGGCCCGTTCATCCGGTGCGGTCACTTGGCCAATCAATCTAAGCTCCACGCCACGCCTGGTGCTGCCGCCAAGGCTCCAGCCCGCGTCCCCTCTGGAATGTAATCCCCGGTTCCCCAGGGGCCGGCTGAGGGGGTGCGGCAAGCTGGGCAGAAGCAGCTGCCTCCCGGGGAGGAGGTGGGCCTTCCTTCCTCTGCAGCTTCGGGGTGACTTGTGTGTCGTTTTTAAGCCCCTGGATCTGTGGAGAAATGGGACCCCTCCGCTGAGCTGGGGGCCTGGCCCCCGCAGGCAGGTGTGAGGAGTGGAGGTCAGAGCTCTCCTTCCCATGGGGGATGTCTTCTCCTTCTTCACCATCTGCGGGTCACGAGTGGAAAGGAACAGGTTTTATTCTAGCACCAGCCTGTTTGTACCTTCCCAAAGATCCTGCCTAAACCGGTGTGGCCCAGTGGATAGAGCATCGGCCTGCAGACTGAAAGGTCCCCATTTCCATTCTGGACAAGGGCACGTACCTTGGTGGTGGGCCACGTCTCCAGTGGGGGGGCGTGCAGGAGGCGGCTGATGGATGTCTCTCTCTCTCATCGATGTTTCTAACTCTCTTTCCCTCTCTCTTCCTCTCTGTAAAGAATCAATAAAGCCGAAACTGGTTTGGCTCAGTGGATAGAGCATCAGGCTGGGGACTGGGAGGTCCCAGGTTCGATTTCGGTCGGGGGCATGTACATTGGTGGCGGGCACATCCTCAGTAGGGGGCGTGCAGGAGGCGGCTGATCGATGTCTCTCTCTCATCGATGTTTCTGGCTTTCTATCCCTTTCTCTTCTTCTCTGTGAAAAATTAATAAAATATATTTTTTTAAAAAAGATAAATAAAATAAAAATATACTTTAAAAAAGAATCAATAAAAATATATTAAAAAATAAATAATACATAAATAAAAACGGGTCCTGCTGAGACCGGCATGGCTCAGTGGATAGAGCGCTGGCCTGCGGACTGAAAGGTCCCAGGTTCGATTCCGGTCAAGGGCATGGACCTTGGTGGCGGGCACATCCCCAGTGGGGGGCGTGCAGGAGGCGGCTGATGGATGTCTCTCTCTCATCGATGTTTCTGACTTTCTATCTCTCTCCCTTCCTCTCTGTAAAAAAATCAATAAAAAATATATTAAAATAAAAAAACAAAAACAAAACAAAACAGGTCCTGACCAGCCAACAGTGCTCGCCTGTGGAGACCACCACAGAGGCAATCCTTTTGCCAGTCCGGCAGGCGACACCGCTCCACACTCCGCTTCCTGCCAGACGACAGAAGAACGGCAGTACCTCCCGATCGGATTGAGATGCCCCCGAGCTCTCAGGTGAGGAATGCCGGCCCCTGTATCCCAACCGGACCCGCCCAGCACCACCAGAGGACATCACCACCGGGACCCGGTTAAGCCTGTCCCGGCAGCATCAGGAACGTTTTTTTTCTTTAAATACATTTTATTGATTTTTTACAAAGAGGAAGGGCGAGAGATAGAGAATTAGAAACATCGATGAGAGAGAGACATCGATCAGCTGCCTCCTGCACGCCCCCCACTGGGGATGTGCCTGCAATCCAGGCATGTGCCCTTGACCGGAATCGAACCCGGAACCCTTCAGTCCGCAGGCCGACGCTCTATCCACTGAGCAAAACTGGTTTCGGCCATCAGGAACGTGTGTGAGTAACAAAGTGCTGGGTGATCTGCAGCTGCATCTGTGTCCTGTGGTGCAATTCCTCCGGCAGTGAACTGAATCATTTTGTGTGCACTTAAAATTTAAATTAGCCGAGACCGGTTTGGCTCAGTGGATAGAGCGTCGGCCTGTGGACTGAAAGATCCCAGGTTCGATTCTGGTCGGGGGCATGTACCTTGCTTTCGGGCACATCCCCAGTGGGGGGCGTGCAGGAGGCGGCTGATCGATGTCTCTCTCTCATCGATGTTTCTGACTCTCTGTCCCTTCCTTTTCCTCTCTGTGAAAAATCAATAAAATATATTTAAAAAATTTTTTTAAATTAAAGCTCCTGGTCTTTTCGGTCCTGGGCCTGCCCTTGGTCCTGTGTGCGTGGAGCAGCCTCTTCGCTAGCAACCACTTGCATGTCCCAACACCGGCACCGTTAACGTTGACCTCAAGAGACATCTGAGATAAACCCCCCAGATCCTTTCCCGGGATCCACTTGGGACAGGCTCCCGGACGTCCAGGGGTGTTAGCAATGTCCAAGGACCCCAGGAATGGCCGGTGTGGTGACCCTCCTCTCCCTAGGGCTGTCCTGAGCTCAGACTCCCTCCGTGCTGGGTGAGGAGGTGGGTGAGAGCAGCCGCTGCTGGCTCGCTGGGGCCTAGAGGGAGGGAACCAGGAGAGTAATGTCCTCCCTCCTGGGGGGTGGGGGAGCCCTTGGGGCTGCTCCCCGACACCCGTGAGCAAGGGAGCCACTGAAGTCGTCTGTAGAAGTCAACTCGGGACAAAGAGGGTGGAGGAGCGTGGAGCAGGAAGGGACAGAGCAAGACCTGGGGGCGATCTGTCACCCTCCCCACTGCCCTCCTATCACACACACACACACACACACACACACTCACACACATGCACACACTCACACACATATGCACCCACACACGTGCATGCTCACACACACATGCACACCAGCACACACACATATGCACACACTCACACACATATGCACCCACACATGTGCACGCTCACACTCACACACACATGCACACCGGCACACACACGCACACATATGCACACACCCACATGCATGCACGCGCACTCACACGTGCATGCACACATGCACCCATGCATGCACACTCACACACACTCACATGCATGCACACATATGCACACACTCACACACATATGCATGCTCACACTCACACACATGCACACCCGCACACATATGCACACACCCACATGCATGCACGCTCACACGTGTATGCACACACGCACCCATGCATGCACACTCACACACACTCGCACACGCATGCACACATATACACACTCACACACATATGCACCCACACACATGCATGCTCTCACACACGCACCCGCATGCGCGCACACATATGCACATGCTCACATACACGTGCACACACGTGCTCACACCCGCACACGTGTACTCACACGCATGCACACACATGCACGCACATGCATGCATGCACAGGGCACCCAGTCGGTGCTGGAGCCGGAGGACAGGCGTCCTCAGCCCGTTCTCCAGAACGTCGGGGTGAGGAGGGTGCGCTATCTAGCCTCTCCTTTGTCCCCCCCTCTCAGAGGTCCCCGTGAGGCCGTGCTCCGGCGCCCGAGATCCTGGCCAAGAGCCCCCGACACGCCCGCCTTTCTTCCCCGGGCAGCGCTGGGAGCACGCGTGTCCGCCGAGGAGGGCTCTGACAGCTGCGTCTGCACAAACCATTAACGGCGGCGTCCACCGCGGCAGTTCCGTTCATCATCTCCCACCTGGGACCCCCGCCCGCCACTCTGCTCACACGGACAGACGGACGGACGTGCTGGGAACTGACGGATTTGCTGCGTCTGCCGCCACGGATCCTGCAAAAACCATCAGCGGCGTCTGCTGGGCCACGGCCACGAGGCACAGCCACCGGCTGCGGCAGGAAGCCGAGGGAAGATGAGCCGGGGAAGGGGACCTGATACAGGAAGGAGGCAGCTCGGGAGGACGGAGGGGGGGGCCCGTCGCAGGCGGCCGAGGAAGCCTCAGCTGAGAGTTTTGCAGAAGTGAAGAGGATGTTAGGGTGCCCCTTCCATACGACGGGGGGCCGTGTCTGACATAAGGATGCGTGCAATCACGACGGCCATCCAGAGAGAAGACTTGCTGTTACAGATGAGAACACTGGAGGTGGCCGAAGCCGGTGTGGCTCGGTGGATAGAGCGTTGGTCTGCGGACTGAAAGGTCCCCGGTTCGATTCCGGTCAAGGGCATGGACCTTGGTGGCGGGCACATCCCCAGTGGGGGGCGTGTAGGAGGCGGCTGATCCATGTCTCTCTCTCATCGATGTTTCTGACTCTCTATCCCTCTCCCTTCCTCTCTGTAAAAATCAATAAAATATATTAAAAAATAAAAAGAAAACTGGGGTTCAAAGATGGTCCCTACTCATCCAGGGTGACCCAGAAAGGGCCAGGGGGGCCCATGCCCATGTGCTTCCTCTGCTCACGGCTTCTCAGTACTCGGCCATCAGTGTCTAGGACAGAGGCCGAGCACCACTTCCTTCCTCCCTCCCTCCCTCATTCGTTTATAGCTGGATATTGAGTGTGAGACATGCTCACGTGTCCAGATTAAAACAATGGACTTGGCCAAAACCCAGTGTTGCTCAGTGGACAGAGCATCGGCCTGCAGACTGGAGGGTCCCAGGTTCGATTCCGGTCAAGGGCACGTACCTTGGTGGCGGGCACATCCCCAGTGGGGGGTGTGCAGGAAGCGGATGATGGATGTTTCTCTCTTATCGATGTTTCTATCTCTCTATCTCTCTCCCTTTCTCTCTGTAAAAAAAATCAATAAAATATATTAAAAACAAAACAATGGACTCGGAGACAGACGGGTGGCGAAAGGCGACTTTGAGTGGGTCCTGCAAGAGCGGGTGTCCGTGTGGTTGAAAGGCACCGGGAGCAGCCACCACAGGCTCTGTGCCCCGAGGTGCGAGAGCCCCTCCTCCGGCTCCTCACTGGCTGAGCACAAGGGGCTCACAGTTTCCTCGGAGGCGCCTCGGTCTTCTGGTCTCCCATTGGGCCATTTAAGAACCGGGCCTGAGGCCTTGTCTAGTTGCCCTCCTCCTCCCCCTCTAGTTGACACAGGGGGAAACCCACGTCCACAGTTCTTTGCTCCTCTGTCCCTTCCCCCTCCCCTGGGAAATTCGGTCACCGTTCCCACTAACCGTGGCCTGTGCTGGAGGCGGGTCCCAGAGGCGGGTTCCACAGTTAGTGTCTGCCCTGAGCCGAGCATCATGCTAAGTACTGGGGATGTTCCCGCGATGAAGGCCCGTCAATCACTGTCATCCAACCACATCAAAGCCTCTGGGACAGCAGTTCTCAACCTTCCTAAGGCCGGGACCCTTTAAGACGGCTCCTCCTGGGGTGGTGACCCCCAACCATAAAATTATTTCCGTGGCTACTTCATCACTGTCATCTTGCTACTGTGATGAACTGTCATGTAAATATCTGATAGGCAGGATGTGTTTTTATTGTTACAAATGGAACATCATTAAAGCATAGGGATTCATCACAAAAACAATATGTCATTATATAGTGAAATATTTATTTCTAATCACAAATAAATGAAATGTTGTCTTGAATCGTGGTGTCGCATGGGCAACAGTCTTCCTAGGACAACAGTAAACTACATGATTACACGTTGCTACACCGAGGAGCGGTGTGTTGGTTCCTAAGACCATGGGAAATAGGTGTTTTCCGCTGGTCTTAGGCGACCCCTGTGAAAGGGTCGTTCGACCCCAAAGGGGTCGCGACCCACAGGTTGAGAACCGCTGCTCTAGCTGGTCCCCCATGTTCTATCTGTGCCCCTAACAGTATGGCTGTGTGTGACTCTTCCATCTCCTCCCCTCCCCCGCCACCTTCCCTCCCCCGCCACGCCTCAGAGGACATTGTGGTCTAGCTGTGCCCCACACCTGCTTCTCCCTCCCCCCTGTCCTTCCCTGGTGTCCCCTGATAAGTCCTCCCACATCGAAGTGCGTCTGGGAGGATCCTGCTGGGAACTCCTGAGCTACCATAGAGGGTCCCCGAAGGCACCGAAGGGGTGGAGGTGGTCCAATGGAGAAAAGAAGGGGCCCACACCGAGCCCTGATGTTACCAGTGGGACGAGGAGACCCCATTCTTGTCGGCCTGAAGGAGAGACCTCCGTCAAGAGACACATGTGGAAAATTGATCCCGAATTTATGGACAAAGACATACTCAGGACAGTGAAACGAAAGCCATTGCTCCCCTGGTTGCAAGTCTCATGGGGTTCCCTTAGAGCAGAGGTTCTCAACCTGTGGGTCTCGACCCCTTTGGGGGTCAAACGACCCTTTCACAGGGGTCGCCTAAGACCAGTGGAAAACACCTATTTCCCATGGTCTGAGGAACCCACACACCGTTCCTCGGTGTCGCAACGTGTAGCCATGTAGTTTACTGTTGTCCTAGGAAGACTGTTGCCCATGCGACACCACGATTCAAGACAAAATTTTCATTTATTTGCAATTAGAAATAAATATTTCACAATATATAATTACATATTGTTTTTGTGATGAATCCCTATGCTTTAATGATGTTCCATGTGTAACAACGAAAATACATCCTGCCTATCAGATATTTACATGACAGTTCATCACAGTAGCAAAATGACAGTGATGAAGCAACCACGGAAATAATGTTATGGTTGGGGGTCACCACCCCATGAGGAGCTGTCTTAAAGGGTCTCGGCCTGAGGAAGGTTGAGAACCACTGCCTTAGAGGTTTGGGGATACGTGCCAGGGTGGGGTGGGGTGGGGTGGGGTAGGGGCTTAGTTTTAGGGAATTTAAAAGCTGGGCCTTTAGGGGAGGTCATAGGGGCAGATCAGTAGGCTATTCATCAGCTTTATGCTGAGGCGCCCAAGTGAGATTTATTCTCTGATCTGTCCGTCCTTGGGTGTGGTTACAAAGGGCACTCACTCGGATTCCTGCTACAGTATCTGCCTCCCAGAGCCAGGGGATTTCAGCGATTTGCTCCGGGGTTGGGAGGAGAAGAGCAGATCCTGTAAGTGTCCTGGGGCTCGGGAAGACGGGCTTTCCCTCGTGGCTGCCCGCTGCCCTTCACTGTCTGTCTTAGGTCCCCTGTTCTGCGTGTGCTGGAGCGTTCCAGCTTCTCACGACCCTACAGCACGGAGGGTTGCCCACTCACAGGGTGGGCAGCGCAAAAGGGGTGTAGGGAAAAGGCTGAGAAGACGTGGCCACAGGGGCAGGGTGGGAGCCAGGAGGACATGGCTGCCCAGGAAGAAGCTTCAAGGAGAAGGACGAGGCTGATGCGGCCAAGGAAGGACTGGAAAGTGTCCTCTGGGTGCGAGGACTGGGGGAGAGGACAGGGGGCCATCGCCGTGGACTGAGGAGCCAGCCCAGGCCCAGGGAGGGCGAGGAAGAGGAGCGGAGGGGTGCAGACGCCTCTCCCGGAGCCGGGCGGGACTGTGAAAGGGGGGAGCAAGGCCCAAAGCGGGTCATGGAGCTGGGAGTGGGTTGGCTTTTAAGGTGGGGACACTGGGACTATGGGTGACTTCAGGAAGGTCAGACCAGGAGGATAGAATACTGAGACACGGCAGGAGTTAACCAAAGAAATTCCCTACATTTTCCTCTGTCCCATTGGATTACACGGAGACTGAGGCAGGCCTCGTCCCCACTCCGCCACGGAGGGAAGAGGAAGGAAGAGGTTCAGAAAGTGCGTTGTGCATAGGGTAGCACAGTGGTTCTCAACCTGTGGGTCACGACCCCTTTGGCGGTGGAACGACCCTTTCACAGGGGTCGCCTAAGACCAGCGGAAAACACCTATTTCCCATGGTCTTAGGAACCAACACACCGCTCCTCGGTGTCGCAAAGTGTAGCCATGTCGTTTACTGTTGTCCTAGGAAGACTGTTCCCCATGCGACACCACGATTCAAGACAACATTCCATTTATTTGTCATTAGAAATAAATATTTCACAATATATAATTCCATATTGTTTTTGTGATGAATTCCTATGCTTTAATTTTGTTCTATTTGTAACAACGAAAATACATCCTGCCTATCAGATATTTACATGACAGTTCATAACAGTGGCAAAATGACAGTGATGAAGTAGCCACGGAAATAAGTTTATGGTTGGGGGTCACCACCCCATGAGGAGCTGTCTTAAAGGGTCGTGGCCTTAGGAAGGTTGAGAACCACTGGGGTAGCAGGAAGGTAAGCGCTCCCAAGTTTTAGCTTCTGTTGTCCTTGAGGTGAAGTCTCCTGTAGAGAGGGAGGGATGAGGGGATGTAGGGTAAGAAAATGAGGGGGCTCTGGCTGGTGTGACTCAGTGGATAGAGCATCCGCCTGCAGACGGAAGGGTCCCAGATTCAATTCCCGGTCAGGGCACAGGCCCAGGTTGTGGGCTCGGTCCCCAGTAAGGTGGCGTGCAGCAGGCAGCCCATCTATGATTCGGTCTCATCGTTGATGTTTCTCTCCCTGTCCCTTCCTCTCTGAAATCAATTTCTAAATATATTAAAAAAACATATTAAGGCAATCAAAAAGATCTCTATGTAGACCAGGGTCAATGCTCCAGAGAATGGTCGTTTTTCCTATACTTTTATACATTGCAATCAAAGGAGGAGAGGTAAGTGGGGTGACGTGAAATCCATGGGTGATAGATGAAGGAGGCGGGAGAACGCAAATGGGGGCGGGGAACCTCTGGGATTGGATAAAAAGTAAGAGGATAGACACACCACACCATTCTTTTACTTGGGTGGGTACCGGAGAGTTAACAGTCAACAATTAACCTGATAACAATGACAATGAAGGGATTTGTGGTCTCTGTCCTGGGGACCTGGGCATTTGGTCGTGCCCTGAGGGCTCCAGAGAAAGGGAAGTTACAAGTTATCCTGAACATTTCAGGGAGATGCTATCATAGATGCAAAAAGACAGATAAGCTCAGTGAAGGTAAAGATTGACCTTGTCAGGGAAGATAGCAGCCTAGGAGGTGACTACCCTCCTTTTAGTTTTAATTTCAGGCCATCCTTGTGGTTACTTTAGGGCTCTGAGTTTGTAAGACCGTGCAGGCCTTCCCTGAGCTGGTCAGGTCTGCATGGGGCTCCTTTCATCAACCTATTTCTCCCATAATTCTCTCTTTTTTAAAAAATACATTTTATTGATTTTTTTACAGAGAGAAAGGGAGAGGGATAGAGTTAGAAACAATCGATGAGAGAGAGACATTGATCAGCTGCCTCTTGCATGTCCCCTACTGGGGATATGCCCGCAACCAAGGTACATGCCCTTGACCGGAATCGAACCTGGGACCTTTTAGTCCGCAGGCCGACGCTCTATCCACTGAGCCAAACCGGTTTCGGCTATAATTCTTTTTTTTTAATAATATATATATATTTTTATTGATTTTTTACAGAGTGGAAGGGAGAGAGATAGAAAATCAGAAACATTGATGTGAGAGACATTGATCAGCCGCCTCCTGCACACCCCACTGTGGAGATGTGCCAGCCACCAAGGGACATGCCCTTGACCGGAATGGAACCTGGGACCTTTCAGTCCGCAGGCCGACGCTCTATCCACTGAGCCACACCGGTTATGGCTCTCCCCTAATTCTGTTTGTGTTATTATTCAGCCAGTTTGGGAGAGCAAAGTTTCATGTGCACGAGGCTTCGCTCGTCTCTCTCTGACACTTGCTTCTTTAAATCCTAAAACAAGGAGTTTTACCAAAGAAATTCCCTCCGTTTTCCTCTGTCCCAGTGGTTGGCAAACTCCTGAGTCAACAGAGTGGCCAGCCCCAGCGTGCCAACCACTGCTCGCTCTCTCCTACTTACATCACGCTGGGTGGCTTGTGCACTCCGGGAGGCAAAGCCCAGCCCCTCTAGTTGGTGTAATTGACTCAAAAGCCTGATTCTCCTGGAGAGACGGGCGCTCCCTGTAACTCGATTCAAATAACGGCTCCGATGCTCAAAAGCTTTTTATGAAATTACCATGTTGCAGCCTAAATTGGTGCGGCTGAAATCAAACCAATCTCGGAGCTTAACGTTCTTAATCGCAAACCTTCCATTCAGCCACCCATTTATCATCATCAGAAGGCAATCAATACGTTGACTGCGGTGACAGGCAGAATGGAGATGGAATTATTAGTAATTACCCTGCCTTTGCAGTGCAAACAGGACGGAGACTGAACTAAAAGGAAACTTTAGAGCTCGCCGCTGTCGAGGGCCGGCTGCTGTGTGTCCAGAGCTGGGAGCTGTGCGGATGGTAGTCTTTAGACAAATTGGATAACGCAGGTTACTGTCAAACACGTGGATTATTCATGAGGCAGACTCCGGGGGAGCCTCTGCTTATGAATATGCAGATATGCAAAGGCACCAAGGACTGGCCCAGCAGCATTCACCGGTTTTTGCAGGAAAGAACTTCTCAGACACGAAGTGGAAATCAGTGAGGCGAATGTACCCACTAGGGCCCCTCGCCTGAAACATAAAGGGTGTGAGAGATGGGGAGCAAAGCCCGAACCCCAAGCCAGGCATGCGGATCAGGAGGGGACTCTGGGGGCCTTCTCAGCCCCGGAGCACTGATGACCCCAGAGTCCTTCCTGCAGGCTCCAGGGGCCACCGAGTTTCCACAGCCTTTCTGGTGTGGCCCTCGGACCCCTCCCATCATGAAGGGACCCTGTATGAAAGGATGAGGGGACATCCCGGGGCACCCCATTTCTGAGAAAGCCCAAATAGCATCTTTCTTTTCTCAGCCCGTCTCTACAGTGGCCTCTACTAGTAAACTGTATTTTTTTAAATATATTTTATTGATTTTTCACAGAGAGGAAGGGAGAGGGGTAGAGAATTAGAAACATCGATGAGAGAGAGACATCGATCAGCCGCCTCCTGCACGCCCCCCGCTGGGGATGTGACCGACACCAAGGCCCATGCCCTTGACCGGAATCGAACCTGGGACCTTTCAGTCCGCAGGCCGACGCTCTATCCACTGAGCCACACCGGTCTCGGCAAAACTACCTAATCTTTGATATCGTGGAGTCTCAGAATGATATATTTCAGTAAAAAATAAAATAATTTGTCCGAGGGCATCACAGAGACGGTGCCAGGAGGAGGCAGTGATTGGTAACCAGTTAACACAGCCTGCCTGGGCCTCAGGGGGGTCCCAGGGCAGGGACCTTGACTTTTATTTTTATTTATTTATTTATTTATTTATTTAAATGTATTTTATTGATTTTTCTTTTTTCTTTTTTTTTACAGAGAAGAAGGGAGAGGGAGAGAGAGTTAGAAACCTCGATGAGAGAGAGACATGGACCAGCCGCCTCCTGCATGCCCGCTACTGGGAATGTGCCCGCCACCAAGGTACATGCCCTTGACCGGAATCGAACACGGGACCCTTTAGTCCGAAGGCCAACGCTCTATCCACGGAGCCACATGGGTTTTGGCGGGGACCTTGACTTTTAAAACCTGGGGTGAGCTGGTCACCCTAATGCCTGTACTCACTTGAGGAATCTCCTGGGATGTGGGGCTTCCAGGGTTAAAGTCAGGGTTGGTCACTCTGTCCAAATCACAGAGTGAAATGGTCACACTCTCCAGGGGAATCTTCTCCTTCATCAACTGTCCAGAAGAGTAATCTGCAAACCTGAAAGCGGACCTATGGATTCACACAACGTCTACGTTTACTTAGGAGCGGGATCTTATATACGCCCTAGGCCAGCGGTTCTCAACCTGTGGGTCTCGACCTCTTCGGGGGTCCATCGACCCCATCATAGGGGTCGCCTAAGACCATGAGAAAACACAGATATTTACATGACGATTCACAACAGTAGCAAAATTACTGTTAGGAAGTAGCGAAGAAAGTAATTTTATGGTTGGGGGTCACCACCACATGAGGAACTGTATTAAGGGGTCCAGGCATTAGGAAGGTTGAGAACCACTGCCCTAGGCAGTGGTTGGCAAATCACGGCAAGTGGCTCTGTTGACTAATGAGTTTGCCGACTACTGCCCCAGGGTACCCTTGTCAACATGGCCGAATATATATATATATATATTTTAAAAATATATTTTATTGATTTTTTACAGAGAGGAAGGGAAAGGGATAGAAAGTCAGAAACATCGATGAGAGAGAGACATCGATCAGCTGCCTCCTGCACGCCCCACAGTGGAGATGTGCCCGCAAGCAAGTTACGTGCCCCCGACCGGATTCGAACCTGGGACCTTTCAGTCCGCAAGCCGACGCTCTGTCCACTGAGCTAAACCAGTCTCAGCCGAATATATATATTTTTTAAGAATACAGTATATATAGCCTGGACGGGTGTGGCTCAGTGGATAGAGCGTCGGCCTGCGGACTGAAGGGTCCCGGGTTGTGTTCTGGTCGAGGGCACATGCCCGGCTTGCAGGCTCCCATCCCTAAGGGTCGGCCGTGGCCGTGACCCTGGCCATGGCCTCAGGAGGAGGTGGTTTGGTGGTGGGAGGGTTCTCTAATGGAGATCAGGTATTGGGAACGGGGTCTTGCCTGATGGGTGGCTGCTCCTGGGGATGAGCATCGGCCCGAACCCTCTGGCCCCTCCTCTCCTGCCAGCGGGTCCTTCGCTGGAGAAGCGGCTGCGCTGTCTCTGCTCGGGCGGGTGAGCGTGAAGATGGGGCATGTGGTCAGGAGCTGTCGGAGTGGGGAGCAGACCCGGGGGCTGTGATCCTTCATCCGACTTCCTCTCCACCGGACCCTCTGCCCAATCCTCTAAAACCAGCAGAAAGCCACTGGGCTCCAATCCTCACCCTCACCCTCACCCTCACCCTCATCCTACCCCCAAGCCCTACCCTAGGCCCAGCCTTAGCCATCACAGCAAACCTCACTCTAACCCTACACCTAACCCAGCCCTAACTCTACCACTAACCCTCACCCTAGCCACAACAACAAGGAAAAGAAAGCCATTGGGCTCGCTGGATGTTAAGAATAGATAAAGAGCCGAGACCGGTGTGGCTCAGTGGATAGACCGTCGGCTTGTGGACTGAAAGGTCCCAGGTTCGATTCCGGTCGGGGGCATGCACCTTGCTGGCGGGCACATCTCCACTGTGGGAGCGTGCAGGAGGCGGCTGATCGATGTCTCTCTCTCATCGATGTTTCTGACTTTCTATCTCTCTCCCTTCCTCTCTGCAAATCATCAATAAAATATATTAAAAAAAAAAAGAATAGATAAAGAGCCGAGACCCGTGTGGCTCAGTGGATAGAGCGTCGGCCTGCAGACTGATAGGTCCCAGGTTCGATTCCGGTCAAGGGCATAGATAATATCTATCTATCTATCTATCTATCTATCTATCTATCTATCTATCTATCTATCTATCTATCTATCATCTATCTATATATATATATAAAAGAATAGATAAAGAGGAGACATTTCTGAGAAGCAGGAGACCCAGGCCTGAACCCAGGGCGGCCCGGGGCCAGGCTGCTTCTGTTCCCGCTCCGGCCTCGCTCTGAGCGGCTCGGCCAGCACGTCCTCCTTCGGTCCAGGTGCCTCGGCCGGGAAAGCGGCACCAGGTGCCCAGTGCCCCTGGGGCCAGATGCTGGACACCCCAAGGTG